>CM072675.1:13332112-13556164 GCA_036884735.1 Huso huso | reverse complement strand
CACTAAATGGTTGGGTGTTCAGAGAGTGGAGAGCGGGAGAGAGAGGAGTAAATCTTGATTATAAAGATAATAAGTGTTTTGTTTTACTCACCGTGTTTGTTCGTCTGTCCTGCACCGTCTGTTTAGTCGTTTTGTATGTCTGTTTATTTTGGCGCAAGTGCCGTGTCCTGTTTTGTGTACCGTTTAAAACCTTTTATTTGTTAATAAGCTGCTGAGTGCCACCATTGCACTCAGCTCATCACAACCCCTGTCTGTGTTTGGTTCCTTTCTGGTCTGCGCAACCCACTCTGGCCGTCTTTGTGACACGTGGTGTCATCGTGGGATAACCCGCGCCTCAAGCGTCAGACCAGGAAAAAAAAAAAAAAAAAAAAAAAAAAAAAGGATTACAAATATTGTTTTGGGGAAAAAAAAAAGTCAGTGTGGCAGAAGGCGCCATCAAACTGGGGGGGCTGGTTCCTGGAGAATGCTGGGCTGGAGGCCCAGGCTCTACCATAGTCGTCGGGCCCTGTGGATGATGGACTGTGAGAGATGGGGGGCCTATCAGCAGGAACACACCCCAAACACCTTGCAGGAAGGTGTGGAGTTTGTCCTCAGCTACCTGGAGGCAACCATAAACGGAACAGCAGCCCAGGTAGCAGGACCACCAGCAGAGGAGTACCTGCTGTCCCCCATCTCCACCAGCAGGAGGGTGAGTACCTGCTGTCCCCATCTCCACCAGCAGAGGGTGAATGCCTGCTGGTTTGCCTTCACAGCCCAAGCGGGAGGCAGAGGCGGATAAAGAGGTGAAGGACAGGGAGGAGAGGTGCCGCTAAGGGCCAGGCATCCACGGCGATGTAACAAGCCATCGCCCGGGGTGCCTCCTCTGCGACCAGGATCACCTGTTCGCCCACTGTCCTTCCGCGGTTATGGGGAGGAGCCAGAGCGTCCACAGCCCAAGCGGGAGGAGCCCGGCGTCCACAGCCCAAGCGGGAGGAGCCGGAGCGTCCACAGCCCAGCGGGAGGAGCCTGGCGTCCACAGCCTGCGGGGAGGAGCCTGGCGTCCACAGCCCAAGCGGAGGAGCCTGAGCGTCCACAGCCCAAATGGGAGGAGCCTGAGCGTCCACAGCCCAAATGGGAGGAGCCTGAGCGTCCACAGCCCAAGCGGGAGGAGCCTGAGTCCACAGCCCAAGCGGGAGGAGCCTGGCGTCCACAGCCCAAGCGGGAGGAGCTGAGCGTCCACAGCCCAAGCGGGAGGAGCCTGAGCGTCCACAGCCAGCGGGGAGGAGCCTGAGCGTCCACAGCCCAGCGCGGGAGGAGCCTGAGCGTCCACAGCCCAAGCGGGAGGAGCCAGGCGTCCACAGCCCAGCGGGAGGAGCCCGGCGTCTCGCCCGGCCCGGGAGGAGCCCGAGCGCCCCACGCCTGGCGGGAGGAGCCCTTAACGCCCCACGCCTGAGTGGGAGGAGCCCGAGGCGTCCCACGCCTGAGTGGGAGGGCCCGAACGTCCTACGCCTGAGTGGGAGCCCAACGCCCTACGCCTGAGTGGGAGGGCAGGCCCGCCCTACGCCTGAGTGGGAGGAGCCGGGCGCCCCACGCCTGAGTGGGGGTGACGTCCACAGCCCAAGAGGAGGAGTCGGGGTGCGTCCCACAGCCCAAAAGGGAGGAGTCGGGTCCACAGCCCAAAAAGGGAGGAGTCGGGCGTCCACAGCCCAAAAGGGAGGGGAGTCGGTGCGTCCACAGCCCAAAAGGGAGGAGTCGGTCGTCCAGAGCCCGAAGGGAGGCAAGTCGGGGCTTCCACAGCCCTGGGGACCCAAGCCACCAGCAGAGGGAGAATGCCTGCTCAGCCCAAGAGCCGAAAGGGAGAGTTACAGGCTCAACCCCTGAAAATTTTTGGGAGAGGGGCAGGAGGCTGGTGTCCCCAGCAGCCTCTATTCAGGCTGATGAGGGCAGCACGGCGACACCAGCCCAGCCGCCACAGCAGAGGGAGCCAGCACTGCCACAGCCTCCCTCTGAGTGGCCAGCATCAGCCCCATGGCCTCCGCCACCACCACCGCTTCCTCCACTAGGAGCAGAGGAGCAGGAGCTGCCTCTGCCTCCGCCACCTCCACCAGCAGAGGGTGAATACCTGCTGGTTCCACCTCCACCGCAGTGGGAGGACTGCTTGCCCCTCCCACCTCCACCAGCAGAGGGTGAATACCTGCTGGTTCCACCTCCACCGTAGTGGGAGGACTGCTTGCCCTCCCACCTCCACCAGCAGAGGGTGAATACCTGCTGGTCCCCTCCACCAGCAGAGGGTGAATACCTGCTGGTTCCACCACCGCCAGGAGCAGAGGAGCTGGAGCTGCCTCTGCCTCCACCGCCAGGAGCAGAGGAGCTGGAGCTGCCTCTGCCTCCGCCACCGCCCGGAGCAGAGGAGCAGGAGCTGCCTCTGCTGCCCGTACCTCAGGGGAGGGCGGGGCCGAGCCCCAGAAGGGGAGCTGCCGGCCCACGAAGAAGGGGAGGAGGTCTGGAGACCAGCAACCCCAGCAGCAGTTTCGCTGCCGGAGATCGGGGAGGTCAGGAGACCTGCTCCCACTGCAGCAGTTCGCTGCGAGATCGTGGGGAGGTCTGAGACCTGCTCCCTGCAGCAGTTTCGCTGCCGGAGATCGGGGGAGGTCAGGAGACCACTTTCCCAGCAGCAGTTTCGCTGCAGGAGCAAACCAACAGGCTGTCAACGTTGCCACTACCGGCAGGGGTGCTGACAGCATGGCCAGCCATGGGCCCACTGAAGCCTCCTTCCCAGCCCGAGACTTTGGCCTGGACTGCTGGATTTTTATGGGGAGGTGGCCGTTGAGGCCATGTGTGCTTTGCACAGGGGGGTATATGGCAATGTGCCCGCCCCTGTGTGCTTATTATGTGTTGTATGTTGCGTGCGTGTGTTAATGTTGGTGTATAGATTGGTACACGGGATATAAACGGGTCTGTGTTTCACGTGTGTTTAAATTTATATTTGTATTTAGGCAGGGATTGCACATCACGCCACGTGCATTTAAAATATAATATGTGAACACGGGTTTCCGTAATGAATTCACGTGCTGGGATTCAAGTGAATAATTAATTAGTAATTGAATCCCAGCACAACAGTATAAATAGGCATTTTTTAGTCACTCGTGGTTGGGTGTTCAGAGAGTGGAGAAGCGGGAGAGAGGGGTAAAATCGTGATTATAAAGATAATAAGTGTTTTGTTTGTACTCACCGTGTTTGTTGTCTGTCCTGCACCGTCTGTTTAGTCGTTTTGTATGTCTGTTTATTTTGGCGCCAAGTGCCGTGTCCTGTTTGTGTACCGTTTAAAACCTTTTATTTGTTAATAAACGCTGAGTGCCACCATTGCACTCAGCTCATCACAACCCCTGTCTGTGTTTGAGTTCCTTTCTGGTCTGACGCAACCCACTCTGGCCGTCTTTGTGACATTCCTACATTGTATTGCATTGTATTCCCTCGATGACAACATAAAACAGTAATACATGCCAGTGGCAGCCCAGCATGGTTGGCAATGTTGCTCACCACAGTGACTGTTACAGAAACCTACTTACGTAGATTAGGAACAAAAGTATCCTTGCTGATGCCAAGAATGGTTTTCTATCTGGAAGGAAAGGTGAGAGGGACTTAATAATGGCCCTATAAAGAATATATGGAGTCCATGAATCATTCATCCACTGGACAGATACCGGTACAGTGAAAAAACCCTGAAGGCAGACCTAAAATACTGTTGGCCTTTTTGTGTTCTTCGTTGTTCTACTGTCCCCTCACATTTCCATCATGATTGCACTCATTCTGAGTGGTTCTTGTTACAATTATTTATTTATTTATTTATTTATTTATTTATTTATTACATTTATATAGCTTTTTTTATACAAAGGTGTTAACTTAAGGGCTCAAGGTGTTCAGGTGCTTTGATTCCGAGTTCAGGAGCTGCTCTTCAGATCTGGTTGTCTGCCATAGACATATGTATGTAACAGGCTAGAATCAGCCAGAGCATTTTATATTAGTAAGTGCCATCTACAGCACTGCTCTTTATTGTGGGTAAAATAAAAGGATCGCTAGACCTGGCTGATCTAGTCTAGGTTACATATATGTATGCAGGAAATGGAACTCAGATTAAAAGACTTATCAAATAGAATTTGAGCAAATACAGTAAGAACCAAACAAGAATGGTTACAAACATAAAAAGGTAAGGTGACCTATTTATGTTCCAGGGTTAAAAAATAAAATAAAACCTTTTAACTCCTTTTTTTTATTTCTATTCTTACAATAAAATTTGTTTGTAAGGGAGTTAATCTTGTATATATTCTCTTTAATGTCAGGTCTCCATTGAACCAAACACCTACACACAGAAGGTTTAGAATATGGTTTCACAACATGACTCCCCTTATAAACATTTAGCACAGTCATTTTGCATAAAAAACATAGCGAGAGGGAGAGCGAGAGGGAGAGTGTGAATGATAGTGTGTTTATGTGCAAACTCACCATGATAGTGGCGATGGGTGAGGGATTTTCTTTGATTATTTGTGGTGCATGATTGTTTTGTTTAACCTTTTTATTTTGGCTCTGTGAGCTGTTTTTTGTTTGTCATTTTTATTTGTGAACAATAAAGATTTGCAGTTCTCTTTCCTGTCACAACGGGCTACAAGCCACCACAAAGTCATAAGCAATCAACACATGCATTGAGTTGCAGCCCCACATGCAAATTGTGTCACCTCAGCACCATTTTGTGTTGCCCGCATACAATTTTACACAAGGTTCTGTCAATACATAGATTGCTTATCAGACATTTACCGGTTCATCTTATGATTTACCAAAGTGTATTGGTATGCTTCCTGCATATAAATTGTCAATTAACAAAATAGTTATTATTTTGTTGAAGAATACATTTATTTCTGCATACGCATTTTCCATTAACAAAAAACAGTAATGTCAAACAATATATTTATTTCTGCATACACATTTTCTATTTACAAAATAATCATTAATGAGCTTAAAGTAATGCACAATTGAGCAATTCAACATGGCACTGCACAATATCGTGATCCACTTATGTAGAACAACCAACATTCTGGTAAATTTGCATGGTCATTCACAATGGTGTTAAAGGATATTGTACTCCAAATATGTAGTAGAGTGATGAAAAATAACATTAGTTTTTCAACAGAAAATCACACTTTGTTTATGACACAAAATGCAACAAATACAGGCACTTGGGTTGCACAGGACTCTGAAGCCTGGCAATGTCTTGAAAAGAGACATTCGGTCATTAGCCAAAGGCCCTTGGTTATTCTTGAGATTTACGGTAAATGTCGGATATAAAGCGTTATCATGTTTATTTTTGGACGTTTACCGTTTTGCTTGGTAAACATCTTAAGATTTGTCAATATTCTGACTTTTACCGTAACATATACACTTCATACATACAGATTTAATAGCTGTGTTAAATATATAACAAACACTGCAGCGATGTTCAACACTTCATCTACCTAAATCTACCTACATGGTTTAAATGTAGTTTCATAGCAAACTTCATATAAAGAAAAGTACATAAAGACAAAAGCATTTACCTGGATAGCCCTCACTCACTGTGCTGTCTCCAGCTGGCCTCTGCAGGTAATCAATTTATACAACTGGGAAGGGGTGTGTCCCCTGCTGGACAAATATCTAAATAGCACCACATTTAACCTGACTACATCTGAAGCACTTTTTTCCATGTTTAATCAATGAACAAGTAATAGGATCAGACCCGATTTACCACGGTTAACCACTGGCAGACCATGCCAGGTGTACGGGCACCACAGGCAATCACTGCACATTTTCATTGTCACCATGGACTTCCACAACATGTACAAACAGTTATTGATATACCATGAGTGGAAACTGAACCAGGTAACCAGGGGAGGCTGGGCGTGAAATGGCGACCACACACACCAGAACTGAGCGTCTTTACCACTAGCTGAGCTCATCTACATTTGTGGTCATAGAGCATCTCATCTCATCTCACCGACAGGGGACAGAATCTGTAACAGCAGTCCATCACACAACACACTACTAGGGCTTTAATAACTTGGTCATCTGTTAGAAGTGTCTTTGTGAAAATGCTGCCTTCCATTATTGTTACTGAAGGAACTTGTTCTCAAGATGAATCGTTAGGCAGACAATACTCACTGCCCTAGTGCTGCTAAAGCCAACACAGCTATTTTTAATGTGACCATATTCAGCCATGCACTATAAACATGGTCAGCCCATGAACTATAAACATGGCCAGCCTTTACGAATGATTATAGATGGCTCAGGATATTTCAGCTAATCAGAGAGATACATTTCACCTTCTGTATTATGCGACATATCACAGAGAAATCCCCATTTATGGCATTAACCGTGGCTCTCAGTTTTCACTGTGCTGTATTCTCTATATTAGCACGGTTGACATCACCTGCTTTAAAAAAAATCATGCCTGAGGCACCTCTCAGAATTCCATTCAACTGCAAAGTCCATTCAAAATAGTGACATCTCAATCAGCCATGTACCTCAGCCACTTAACAGTATTTTCTTTATCAACCTTTTCTCTTTTCAATGAGATTGACAATGGACTAAATATAGGTTGGTAATGATTATAAAGCAAATCTAGCTGGATTTTTAATGTGTGTATTAATAAGGCGGCAGTATATAATAGTTATGGGATGGTGAATGTATGTGTATGGGTTATATCGACACACCCTCGCCATCCTATTACCCCATATTAACCATTGGCGGAACATGCTTGGTATATGCCAACAATGTTCAACTCATACAAATTTGATTGTCAGGAGTTTCAAAACATGGTCATACATGTTATACATTAAGTGACTATGAAACATATCCTATGGTTTAAGCAATGCTCCTATTTATGAAGAGAAAGTAAGAAGAGGGTTTGCTACTAAACTATATATACTACCACTATATAAAATGTATAGCAGTGGTGTTTGTTGTGTGGAGCCAGATCTTACATGCACAAGGGATGAAGAAAAAGAAAGTTATATGAATAACTTATTATGTATAATTTATCATGATATTTTAATGGCTGATGTATTGTTTCTTAAATACTTTAGAAAACCACATACATTTTTAAACTTATTCTGTAAGTTAGTTACCAGTTGTTGAATGATGTGTTAATTGCACAAAAAATACTTCTCCATATTCTCTCCATTTACTGTATCCACTTAATGTTTTCCCAGTGAAACAGTTTATAAAATTGGACCCTTGTTGTCTTTTTTTGAATAGTCAGGCGATGTTGTGAATAACCACAAATAGCTTTACCCAACCAAATATTGCTGAAAATGATTAGCTAAGGATTTTTTGTAGGCTCACAAATGTGTCTGTGTGTATTGTGCTCCACATAGTGTGCCAAAGCTGTCAGCAGTGAAAGGGTTCAGTCTGCAGCATCTTGTAGCAGTCAAGATTCTCAGCAAAGCACTTCCCCTGAGACCCGGGATGTCATCCAAAAAAAAACAAACCCTGCCGAGTACTTTTTTTGGCTGCTTTTTAATTTCAGTGACTCCAGAATCCCGTGGCTCTGAGTTTGGAAGCCAAAACATTTCCCTGAAGCTGGTCCCATAATCGCTCCAATCCTGACAAAGTTAGAGAGTCGTTTTCGGAAGTCATAGGGCTGGAGCCTGAGGTTAGGAGAAAAAAAAGTTATTCTGAGCATTTAAAAAGGTTTGACTGTAGGAAATGGGAAAATGATATGCTAGGGGGAAAAACTGGCAAATAGTTAAGACATAAATCTGAAGAATATTAGAGCCAGGCACCGTGAAGCCTTGCTTTAACTCTTTTTAGTTTAAAGTTTTAATTATAATTTTATTGACTTTCAATTTTTACTTTTAATTCGCACTCTTCTACCACTATGTATGTTCTAAATAATCCACAATTATTCAAACAGTTACCGTATTTCAATATCCACAGTTCTATATATTACAGTTTAGTTGTATAAAGAAAAAACAAAGTTCCTGGAAAAAGTACCTACCTTAATTCTAAGAAATTACATGGCAAATAATGAAGGCGAAAAATAGAAATTTAAAACATGTAAATACTGTCATATGTACACACAACTTGTGAAACATTTACTATATTGAGTAAAATGATTTCAGCCAGTTTAGGCATGATATGAAGGTCATACTGCACATTAATTAAAGCATTCTGATGAAGAACCATTCCCAGCATCTGAGATATTAATTTCAATTTAAAAGAGCTTGAAACAATGTCACAAGTTCCATTATATGAATCGTGGGTACCCTAATGTAGGTGTAGCATTGCCAAATATCCACCAGATTGAAAATAATCACTGCAGTACCAAAGGGACACTGCTGCCCTGAAGAGTCCAGCGAAGAGCAACCCGACTAATCCCTGGGTTTAAAGGAATGAGCTGTGAAGAGGCTGAAAGAACTGAGAATCTATTTAGCCTGAAACAAAGAAGAATTAGGGCTGGGGGAGTGATTGACTTCTTTACAATCTTAAAAGGAGTTGACGTAGTTAGCCCCAACCAATAGTTAAGCACAGCACAAAACCAGGACCAGAGGACTCAGTTGGAATTTAAGTGGAGATAGACTTAGGACTTAGGTTCCCTAGTCATGTTGGCAATTCTGAATGACTCAGAGCCTTTAAGACTTTTGAGATCAATCAACTTCTTGGAGCCAGACTAGCATGAGCCGGCCTAATGGCCTCCTCTGTTCACAGCTTAACACGAGCTATGCTAAACTGGCACTTAAATAGTTTTTTTGTCTCAATGATTTATTATACTTTATAATTCATTCCATCTTAGGTCACATGTCAGAGTTTTTCCAGAGGTTTCCATATCACTGAAAATATGAAGGCGGCAAGTGAAATGATTATACTTCAATATGCAGTTGAAGTAACAGGGATGCTAAAAATGGAAAGAAAAATTCAACTTAGATTTATTCGAAAAAATTACTGAAAGGAACAAATTAATCTGATTTGCATACGATTTATACAAACTATAACTTGGTATTGTGGTCCTATCAGCACTATAAAGCATGTTAGCAGTAGAGCAGTGGTTTTCAAACTTTTTGGGCCCTGTACCCCTTTACAAAAAATCTAGTCTACTGCAAAAACCCCCCATCTGAGATAGGGTCATACTATACCTATGAAAACAGAAAAAAAAATGGTATTTTCTAATTACTAGGCTAAGTACTTACTGTTGTTAACTGAAAATACTGGACCCCTGCCTCTCTTATTCCCAGCACATCGACCCTTCCTCACCAACTATGCTACCCAGCTCCTGGTCCAGGCCCTGGTACTCTCCCCGCCCTAGACTACTGCAACTCCCTCCTGGCTGGCCTCCCTCGTCTGCCACCCGTCCGCTCCAGCTCATCCAGAACTCTGCTGCCCGCCTGGTGTTCTCTCTGCCCGCTCGCCGCCCGCTACTCCCACCTCCGCTCGCTCCACTGGCTCCCGATCACCGCTCGCATCCAGTTCAAGACTCTTGTACTAGCCTACAGATGCCTTGACCAGACTGCACCCAGCCACCTCCAGACCCTCATCTCTCCCTACATCCCCCTCGACCTCTCCGCTCCGCCTGCACTAGAAGACTAGCTCTACCTCCGCCACGCTCCCTGCCTCCAGAGCCGCTCCTTCTCCACCCTTGCTCCGCAGTGGTGGAATGACCTCCTACAGATGTCAGGACTGCCCAGTCCCTGACCACATTCAGCGCCTCCTTAAGACTCACCTCTTCAAAGAGCACCTGTAGAACTCCTCTGTTTGTATCCTGGGACACTATCACCCTTCATGTAAATGTGCTTTATTTTGCTCTTATCTGCCCCTATTTTTCTGCATTTAATCCTGTACTTCAGAATACTGTAATCTGCCAAGTGCTTAACCTGTAGTACTTTGTATTTAATCATATCCTGATGTAACTATCACTATTTAATCATACCCTGATGTAACTATCACTATTATCTGCTGTATTATTGAATTGTGGTTGTCACACTTATACTTTGCTTGAACAAAAGTTATTGTATTTCTTGCTCTTATTGTATTACTTGTATTGTAACACTTGAAATGTATTTGCTTACGATTGTAAGTAAGCCCTGGATAAGGGGCGTCTGCTAGAAATAAATAATAATAATAATAATAATAATATATATATTTTTAAAATGCTTACCTACCAATGTTATGTACGTGCCTGCTTTTTATCACAGATTTCAGTAAAACTACACCGATTAGTAAACAATGCAGCCCATACACAAGGGTATGTTATTCTGTATTTAAAACTAACTAACAGGACTTCAAGTAAAAAAAAAAGAATTTAAGCGTCTCAGAAGGTACAGAGGAAGGAGGAGGGGCTCGAGTTCAGCCAATTACTGTTCATGGAAAACTGCTGTTAAACTAATAAAATAAAATAAAATTGAAACTAAAAATGCTCTGTAAAAATTATTTCAAAATCCAGACCAATAAGTATGGCAAAAAAAAGAGTCCAAAACAGGTTATGCTGTTGAAAAACAAAACTAGCTAATTTAAAACAAAATCAGAAAGCAGTTCTCTACAAAAGTCGCACATTTCTTCCAACAAATGCAGAAGTGTAGAGAGAAAACAGACGGGGCATTCTGCATAAAAAACATTTAAAATTTACAGATACAGGCATTGTTTAAAAAAAAAATCAGGTAGCACGTGGAACTGTGTTAATATTGAATAACACATTGAATATGTGTGTTTTTATTTATTTATTTATTTATTTAACTCGAATGTTATCGTTGAACACTTGAGCTGGACATTTAAAATGCAATGTGTGTCTTGTGCAGTATTGAATCCAGACAGAATAAGCACATTGCTTCCATGTTAGTGTTTAGTGCAGTCATCTGTTCATGTTAATCAGCTGCCAGACAGCTTGTTGATGGGCACTGGCTATATGATATGAACACACTCAATAGATCTGGAGTAGGGAATCCAATTCCAGACACTTCCCAATCCCAGGAGTTAGGGCTTCATTTTTTTTATTATTTTTTTTTTAATCCTGTGATTCCATTTTTGTAATAATAATAATACTGTGCTTTTGCTTTTATTAGCCTAATAATTAGCGGCGTACATGTGTAGGCTAATGCAGTCACTCGACAAAGGAGTTCTTCAACAAATTAGTCATAGTGAAAAAACACACAAAGCATTGCAAGTAAAGATAACACAGTCGTGTCGCTCCAGCTCCAGCGCAGTGATTTCACTGTCTAAAGCAGGGCGGCACAGCTGCCTGCTCAACTCAATAATACTGTTATTTAAAAACATAAACTTAGATCAAACACACTGAACTGATTAAACTACAAACACTGAACATTTAAACTCCAGAAAGCAAACGTACCTAGTAAATACTACACATTTTTAAAAGAAGCAACAGCATACAATGATTTTTTTTTTTTTTTTTAGCTTACAGACTGCAGAACCACCGCCCTGCTGTTGAAATATGTAATTTAGCCATGTGCGCTCTTTGTTTATAGTTAACCTCGCCCAACAGAAAGGAAACGTAAACCAGTACGGCTGTGGTTTTATTTGAAAGGAGATACAACATTGTTAATTCGATTGCTAAAAAGCAAAGTACTACAATGTGGTAAAAAAAAAAAAATCTGTTGTCCGTCATTACGTGATTTTTCTCGATCCGCTGAGGAGCGCTTGAGTACCCCCAGGGGTACGCGTACACCAGTTTGAAAACCGCTGCAATAGAGCATTCAAAAGTATACACTTATAGTATTGGTATTCAGATCATTTTCCGGGCCACTGAACATCCATAAGTTAAAAGTTTAACACAAATGCCAGGGATCAAGAGTTTTAGTGATGTTCACACAGGTGAATGTTTGCAGAAGTACAGCACTGAAACTCTATTGGAGAAGCACAATAACACTTCCACTTTAAGGTGTGACCTGCTTGTTAAAACAGCTGATAATATGTGGGAGATTTCAGGTACTTTCCGTGGTCTGGGGTGTTTTGCATGAAACTACTGAACTGAAACCCTGCAGGTCCAACACCTCCACATTTATGATGAATACAGAGAATACAGTTTGTGGATTGCTTCAATGTGAAAATAAATGCTGGACCCTGGTAATATTTTTGACCGTGATTGTGTCTAGGTCTGTAATAAGACCTCTGGTTAGGCAGGCAAAAGCAGGAGTCACACAACCAGACCGGAGATTTGAGTACTTCTGCACACTTTTATTGTCATTGATCATGAATAACACAAATATTGACAGAATACAGAATCTTCAGACTTTTAGTCTCGGAGGACACAGCTTTATCTTGTACAGATCAGGATCATTTACCCAAGCATTTACATCGAAGCTGGCCCAGCTTCTCATTTAAACTGTTCATACTGTACAGTTTACCACACAAACTAGGCTTTCCACAGCCTTTTATCCTCACCTAGATCACTGAAACAAATTGAACAGATTCCTCCATTCCAGCCAGTCACAAGGCTGGCATGGAAGCCAGAAGCAAACCTACATACAGGTGAACAACAAAAATACAACCACAATGTGACCGGGACACCTCCCTCTGCCACAAGGTAACTCGTGTGTGACGAATGACCATGTTTTGAAACTACAATTTCAGAAATTACATTTTTAAATTGTATTTTTCTGTTCCAACACAGTACATGAATGCATTGGCTGCACACGTCTTGGGTGGGGCTGAAACACAATAGTTGTGTTGATTTTAACATGGTTAACTGTGGCAAAGTGGTTTGTAGTGCAGTGTAGATGTGATGCAGCGCTCCAACAATAACACACAGACAGAGTTCCGGTGCAAACAGTTCTTTAATTTTTCTTTTTCCTGGTTTTGCACCGTTCAGTAATAGCGCTGGCAACTACACAGCAATGTGTAGTTTGCACAGCGAAATAATACTGGGTTTCAGTCCCGAAACAATAATAAATGAAGGCACTGTCCAGGCATGGCTCTGTGTCCCTTCGTGCTGCTCCCGTGCTGGTGGTGAATACACAGTGATTAGTGACTTGGTGCAGCAGTTGTAATCCAGGTTTTAATGCTGGCTTGACAGCATAGCTCCCAGGTGTTTAGTCATCTAATAATTACAAATAAACGGTTATAAACACAAACTAAATACAGCACTCCCGGTTATCTTATCTCTGTACTCCTTTTACAGGTCCGTCCGTAACCATATACCGTGCCCTCACAGGTCGGGAGGGAGATTGTTGGCTAGCATTCATTCACTCTCTGTCACATTAACCATTGAGGGTCAAATTAGAACTGACCAAGCTAATATTTTATAGTTGAACCTATAAAAGAAATGAAAGATTATGCAAACAAAATTGCAGTCAATATTACCTCAAGCATTAATAAGCAGTTTTTTTTTACTAGTCATCAGCTGAGATACAGGCAATGTACCTGCTATTGATCTGGGACCTTTGTGAACAGACATTATCTGCAGCTGCAGCAGCCTGCCCAGTGTTTGATTAAAACCAGATGGAACACATCTGGGAGCACCTTGACTGGAAGCTAAGAGCCAGGAAGCAAACAACTACCAATGAAAACAGCTGCACTGCGCCTCTGTGCTGGACACATGTGAGTGGGATCTTACTGGCGCTGAGCCTGGCAGAGTTTTAAAGCATGTGTCCTTTTTGTTTTTCAGACTATTTGCCACAATGCTATACGTTTTGATAGAGGTACCAGTACTTGGTTTTCTCACCCTTTTTTCACATATTTAAACAGAATCTTGAGAAGTATGAGAAAAATTACTTATTTTTGTACAATACTTTAGTATTGTATTGTAGTGTAGTGTATTGTAGTGTAGTGTATTGTAGTGTAGTGTAGTATAGTGTAGTGTAGTGTATTGTAGTGTAGTGTATTGCATTGTAGTGTATTGTAGTGTAGTGTAGGGTAGTGTATTGTAGTGTATTGTATTGTATTGTATTGTAGTGTAGTGTAGTGTAGTGTAGTATAGTGTAGTGTAGTGTAGTGTATTGTAGTGTAGTGTAGTGTATTGCATTGTAGTGTATCGTAGTGTATTGTAGTGTATTGTATTGTAGTGTATTGTATTGTAGTGTAGTGTAGTGTAGTGTATTGCATTGTAGTGTATTGTAGTGTAGTGTAGTGTAGTATAGTGTAGTGTATTGTAGTGTATTATAGTGTGTTGTAGTGTATTGTATTGCAGTGTAGTGTTGTGTATTGTAGTGTAGTGTAGTGTATTGTAGTGTATTGTAGTGTATTGTAGTGTTGTGTATTGTAGTGTAGTGTAGTGTAGTGTAGTGTAGTGTAGTGTATTGTATTGTATTGTATTGTATTGTAGTGTAGTGTATTGCATTGTAGTGTATTGTAGGGTAGGGTAGTGTATTGTAGTGTATTGTATTGTAGTGTATTGTAGTGTAGTGTATTGTAGTGTAGTGTGTTGTATTGTAGTGTAGTGTAGTGTAGTGTATTGTAGGGTAGTGTAGTGTATTGTATTGTATTGCATTGTATTGTATTGTATTGTAGTGTAGGGTAGGGTAGTGTTAGGAAAGCGCTAAAATCATTTTTCACAAGAAAATATTCTTCTTTCACACTCGTGGAAAAAAGATCTTAAAAAAAGAATTGGCCTCACCAATATTTCTTAACATTTTATAATATTCTTTTTTAAAGACACATGGCAGACCATCGGGTGTTCAGGCAAGTGTAACCGACCCACTATTGTGTCTGTCTGCAGCCCAGCTGCTGACTTACAACATTTAAAAAAAAAAAAAGGAAAACAAAATGGCAGCCTCACTGAAAAAATTATTTATAATAATTTATCATAACATCTATCCAAAAAGTGGAAATTCCATTGAAAACAATGGGGGATGAAAATGTGAAGCGGATTGATATGTTTACACGAAACAAGCATAGGTATACTCAGCCACCCTAGTGTGTTCACCACAATAAAATTAGTTTAAAATTCAGGACAGTGCATACTGAATTACAGGCACATCGGTAAAACGACTCAAAATTTCTTAAAGGGCAAAAATTTGACTTTAACATAGAATCCATGGTGAAACCCTAAAACCCCTATAATATATATATATATATATATATATATATATATATATATATATATATATATATATATATATTATGTATGCACGGTCACGCAGACAAAGGTACTGTTTAAAGTTGATTTTACAACCAGCTCAAAAGGGGGTAAAACCCCACCAATATGCATGAACATTTTTACGTGTGGTTAGATTGGCAGGCTCAACAAACTCTGTGAATGGGGTAGCATGTGGTTGAATACTTTCTGAGATACATAGTGGAGAAAAAAACACCTGGTTTGCATTTTTTTTTTTTTTAGAGATGCTTTTTTATACACCTGTTTCTCAAAAAGTATAAGGAACCATGCTAGGCATACACATAGTCCCAGGGGTGTAGATGTGCAACGGGGTATTAATATATTTTGGGGGGTCCTAGTTTTACAGAAATTGAACACCAAAGATAACGGTCTGACATCACTGCTGCCTGATGTCGTTGCTAGGCAGAGTGACTTGCGACCATTCCATTGCACTGAATAGGGAGACATGGAATATATAGTTCAGCACACACGGGTCACATCTGTGTTTCTGTCTGGATTAAAATTGGTAATCAGTGATAATGTTTTTTGTGTTTGTGTCACAAGTGACGTTTTATTAATTATTATTATTTTGTGTACTAAAATGATTTATTATTGTGTTTTCCATTTATGATGTAACTTTACCTGATTTGTTTTTCTTTTGTATTTTCTATTTGTTGTTGCACTTTGGAATCTGCATGTTTAAATCACTGTTTATTTTTGTGTGCACACTATTTTACCATCTGCATGAGTACTTTCCCGCCCCACACCCAGTCCAGCAAATGAGAGTATCCAGGGGGATATAAAAGAAGGACAGGAAGGAGGAGGAGAGCGGGGTAGGGAAGCTGTCTGGTTGTGGCTGCTGAAGGAAAACTGGTTGCTGGAATCAATCAATCAATCAATCAATCGATCAATGGTTGGATGGATGGATGGATGGATGGATGAGAAGGAAGAAGGAAGAGGGAAGAGAGTCTTGGTTACCCTGAAAGAAGGATTCTGGTTGTAGGGTAATTAATGGATTTGGATTCCTTTGTTGTTTTGGGACTGTGCTACAATTTTTCTGTTTATTTTTTGGATTTTCTTTTTTTTGTTTATGTACTTGAGACAAAGAGCGAATGAATCCGAATCAACAATCTCCCTCTCGACCAGTGAAGGCACTGTACAACAGGAACTGCGGGCTTCATACTGAATGGTTGGGCAGTTCATTCCAGGGGGCAGTCGAAGCTTGGCCATTCAGGAAGAGGCGGCGTTACGGTACCTGGAGTCATCGCCCTAGTACGGTGAGCGAAGTTTCAGTTATGAATTGGAGGAGACGTGATTGAACTAGCTATCAGAGGGGGCGGGGCTTAGGGTACTTCAGGGGGACGTGACGTCGTAATCGGTTCCTTTGTTGTGGTTAACGGGAGGAAACAAGGATGGGAAACGTGAACGAAGTGTTGTCCCATTGATAAAAGCCTGTATTTGTCTTTGCCAGACGGCTGATACGAAGCCAGGAGCTGCAGCGAGAAGCCAACCCGGACCTGAACGCACAAAAGCACTAGCACTCAGAGCACCGCACCTGCACCTGCACCAGAGCACACACAGTCTGGAGACGTGTTGTTTGTGTCTGTGTTACGTGTTTTGTGTTTGCATTATTATTTCGGGACTGCAACCCCTTGTTTTGGCGCTGGCAATACCCATTGCTGGGTAGAGCCAGTTTTATTATTTGAAATATTTGGTCAAGGAAATTAAAGACTTGAACTGTGAACTTTGTGTTTGTCCTTTGTCTGGAGCACCTGTACACTTGAGCACTGCAAACCACTTTGCCACAGTACTGCATCAACTTTTTGTGACTGCTTTTCATATCCTGTCGTATGGGGCTGTTCTTTTGAAAGCTACCAGACACTGTGAAATTCACTGGGCTTTTAGAAAGATGTTTTTTGGAGCTGTATACATCATTTTATTTTTTTCTGGTCATGCTTGTGTTTGGCTGGGCTACATTGTAGGGGCTGTCCAGGATTGAGCAGATGGTGCCAGGAGTCCTGTGAACTGTGAAGAGAGAGAGAAGGGAAGTGACGTTAGAAGGGAAGTGACATTTATTATTATTCGCTTATTCTTTTGAGACTTTGATATATTACAAACTGTATGTCCATAACTTATATTTACCTACCCTGAGATGGCTCTGTGTTCTATCAGGGTACGCCTGAAGCCCACCAGGGTGATACTTACCTGTCCACCGTTGCGGGTCGAAGTCCAGTGGTCCAGTCCAGGGTGCAACAGTTGGGTTCCAGAACCTTAGAGAGAGAGAAGGAGATACGTGAGAGTCAAAGATAAGCTAAAGGGAAGTAACCAGCTGGAACACAGGAGTGTATGAGAAAGCTTTACTTACTGTTGTACACGTTTCTGACCGCCTCCTTTCTTTGACCCCCCTTCCCCCTCTCAGATCTCCATCTTCATTTTCTTCAGTGGGTCGGCGTATCGTTGTAGTGAGGTCCACTGGCGGTTCGATTTGTGGGATAGTGGATGTCGGGACGAGTGGGCAGCTGAGCGGTTTGGGAACCAACTTTAATCGGACTTCCAATACTTATACTGGACTCTTTTTGTGGCAGCTAAGCACAAGTTTTTGTGTGTGGTTTTTAAAGAGCGTTTTGACCTTGTTGAGAAACAATAACATTTGTTTTAACCTACCTGGGTTTCCCTTAGAGTGTGTGTTGGACCCCCGGGGATCAAAAGAACCTGTTCTGGGAAGGTTATTTCTATTCGGTCATAAAGGTCCTTGCCATTTTCAAACTCAAGGTGGCGTAGTTGGTACTATTCAAATTATTTATTTACTTGTGGTTACCCCTGGTCACCCCACCCGTGACATTTGTGCCTTCAACACTGGGGAAACTAATATATTTTTAATTTAGGAAATACAATTTTCATTTTCCCCCTCTCACTTTTGTTGTTATGGTACAGTTGGGAGTTCAATGTTACCGTTCCATTCCACAAACAAATCTATGTTGCTGTCGGTATTAAAACTGTTAACTTCTCTATGCTTTTAAATAATAAGACGTGAAAAGTGACCCTGTGTATAGTGTTACTTATTATACAATTAAGATTAAATTAAACTGGTGGGGACGCAACCTCTAGCATGTAGCTAGTACAGCAATTGCAAGCAACAACACTGTTACAGTACAGATTTCTTTCTTTCAGAGGTACGTACTGATGTCTACATTTAGTGAAGTTGAACAATAACAAAATGTTGGTTGACAACAAGACATAAATGATAACATGCTCCTATTTACAGCTTTTAAAAGAATATTCTGAAATGAAAATGATTTTGTAAAGACATGAATGCATTTTATATGTTTATTCCTACCAAAAATTACTTTTTTGGAATGTCACTGCTGAGTTAGAAAATAAACATACTGCTACGTATGACCAGATTTATATAGCGCCATTTTAAAATTCAAACACGGAATTAATTATCCCCATATTGTTTATTAAAATTATATGACATTGCAATTAATACAGCACTTGCCAATTTCAAGCATGACAGCGTTGAAAATGATAGGAAACCATTTTACACTCTGGCAGTTGTGTTCCACAAAGGGAAAACCATCAGCCATGGTCACTATGTTGCTTGGGTGCAAAAAGACGAGCAATGGTTTCAATGTAATGATACGCAATGCACACAACACATCAGACTGCCTACCTGCACGATACTTACATGATCTTTCTAGAGAGAGTGCACAGATCCATACAACATGAAGAATAACTGCCCTCAGCACTACTCAAAGAAATGAAAGAAGTTATTTACAAACCGCTAACCAAGATCATGCAACAGTCTCTTGACACAGGGGTTGTACCGACAGACTGGAAAATTGCAAATGTAATACCGATCCACAAAAAGTGAGACAAAACCGAACCAGGTAACTACAGACCAATAAGCCTGACTTCTATTATATGTAAACTTATGGAAACTATAATAAGATCCAAAATGGGAAATTACCTATATGGTAACAGTGTCCTGGGAGACAGTCAGCATGGTTTTAGGAAAGGGAGATCGTGTCTAACTAACCTGCTTGATTTTTTGAGGATGCAACATCGCCAATGGATAATTGCAAAGCATACAACATGGTTTATTTAGATTTCCAGAAAGCTTTTGACAAAGTCCCGCATAAAAGATAAATTCTCAAACTGAACGCAATAGGGATTCAAGGAAATGCATGCACATGGATTAGGGACTGGTTAACATGTAGAAAACAGAAAGTACTGATTCGAGGAGAAACCTCAAAATGGAGCGAGGTAACCAGTGGTGTACCACAGGGATCAGTATTAGGTCCTCTACTATTCCTAATCTACATTAATGATTTAGATTCTGGTATAGTAAGCAAACTTCTTAAATTTGAAGACGACACAAAAATAGGAGGAGTGGCAAACACTGTTGCAGCAGCAAAGGTCATTCAAAATGATCTAGACAGCATTCAGAACTGGGCAGACACATGGCAAATGACATTTAATAGAGAAAAGTGTAAGTTACTGCACGCAGGCAATAAAAAAGTGCATTATAAATATCATATGGGAGATATTGAAATTGAAGAAGGAATCTATGAAAAAGACTTAGGAGTTTATGTTGACTCAAATGTCTTCATCTAGACAATGTGTGGAAGCTATAAAAAGGTCAACAAGATGCTCGGATATATTGTGAAAAGTGTTGAATTTAAATCAAGAGAAGTGATGTTAAAACTTTACAATGCATTAGTAAGACCTCATCTAGAATATTGTGTTCAGTTCTGGTCACCTCGCTACAAAAAGGATATTGCTGCTCTAAAAAGAGTGCAAAAAAGAGCGACCAGAATTATCCCAGGTTTAAAAGGCATGTCATATGCAGACAGGCTAAAAGAATTGAATCTATTCAGTCTTGAACAAAGAAGACTACGTGGCGATCTGATTCAAGCCTTCAAAATTCTAAAAGGTATTGACAATGTTGACCATGGGGACTTTTTCGACCTGAAAAAAGAAACAAGGACCAGGGGTCACAAATGGAGATTAGATAAAGGGGCATTCAGAATAGAAAATAGGAGGCACTTACACAGAGAATTGTGGGAGTCTGGAACCAACTCCCCAGTAATGTTGTTGAAGCTGACACCCTGGGAACCTTTAAGAAGCTGCTTGATGAGATTCTGGGATCAATAAGTTACAAACTTAGATTACTCTAAGTAGCATTTACACTTTGTTTGTTTAGTTGCATGGTTGACTTCCTAATTTTCCTGTCCTGTCAGACCCCAAACGTTCTCAATAGGATTGAGATCCATGATTTTTCCAGGCCAAAACTGAAGTGGCGCAGTACTGTTGTCTTCTAACCCAGGGAAATTGAAGTGGCGTGAAACTGTTGTCTTCTAACCCAGGGGTTCTCAAACATTTTTTTATCTGAGGCCCACCTGTTCAGCTGCATTAGGCACTTCTTAGGAACAATGACAAATTAAAAACATTTTAAACCTGTAACACTGTGTAATGGGGTACACCCCGCCCCTGTGCATATTATGTTCTCTATTATTTTGTATTTGTATTATTGTTTAAAATGCAGGACGAGCAAAGTGCCGTCCTCATTGTTTGTTATTGTTTTATGTTTTAGTATTTACATCTTGTGAGAATGCGTGACTGTCGGCTAGTAAATATTTAATTAGCTGACAGTCACGCAGATTTATTAAACTCGTGCAGACTATGGCCGAGGGGTTAATAAGATAATTAGGAGCCAGCTAATCCCTCGGACCTAATATAAAAGACCTGCAGCTTTGGTTGCACGGGGAGTGTGTTTTCGGAGGCGGAACGTGAGTCGCGAGTTACAGAGATGTAAAACATAAATAACAGTTGCTACGCATGCTATTTTAGACAATCACGATACTTGTTTGGTTCCGTGTTCTGTTTTTTCTGTTTCTCTTGGCCATCACAGTTTTGTTTCTGTTCAAACCGTTTATTTTGTTTATTTATAATAAAACGTGCAAGCAGCGCATTCATACCTCGCAGTCTGTATGTCAATTCTCGTCCTGGTCTGACATCACCCCTGCAGCCATCCTGCCACACATGGTGATCAGAAGAGGGATGCAGTACCACGGTCACAGGCCAGGAGGGAGACGGTACTGTGGGTATTTTTTTTAAGAGGATGGAGGAGGGTCCATGGTGCCTGCACTGTGCAAAGGTGGGGCACTACACCGGTTCCTGTCCTTTCCAGGATGGAAAGGAAGGGCCAGCTGTCCACAAAAAGAGGAAGCAGCTTGTACCAGCTCCAGTGCCAAAAATTGAGAGGTATGGGAGCTGGCTGAGGGGGCCCCAGTGGATGCGGGTGGAGTACTACACCGCTGAGCGGGATGATGAGGAGTGGTGTGAATATTGCCTGTGCTACGAAAGCTGCCCAGAGGCTGACATGGACACGGACCTGGAGTGGGAGGAGCCCAAGCGTCCAGAAGGGGGGAGCCCGAGCGTTCAGTGCCCAGAAAGGGTAGGCTGAGCGTCCAGCACCCAGAAAGGGGGAGGCCAAGCATCCAGCACCCAGAAGGGGGGAGGCCAAGCGTCCAGCGCCCAGAAGGGGGAAGACAGCGTCCACAACCCAAGAGGGATAAGCCCGGGTCACCAGTGACCAAGGGAGAGCCGCACCAATCTCCAGTGACCAAGAGGCCTGCTCGCCATCGCCTGGGGAAGCCTGTTCGCCATCGCCTGGGGAGGCCTGCTCGCCATCGCCTGGGAAGGCCTGCTCGCCATCGCCTGGGGAGGCCTGCTCGCCATCGCCTGGGGAGGCCTGCTCGCCAATGCCTGGGGAGGCCTGATCGCCATCGCCTGGGGAGGCCAGTTCGCTAACGCCTGGGGAGGCCTTTTCGATTGGATTTAGGTTGGGGCTCTGACTGGGCCACTCAAGGACATTTACCTTTTTGTTCCTTAGCCACTCCAGTGTAGCTGTGTAGGCTGTGTGCTTTTAGTCATTGTCATGCTGAAAGGTGAACCCAATTTCAGCTTTCTTGCAGAGGGCAGCAGGTTTTCCTCAAGGACATATCTGTACTTTGCTCCATTCATTTTCCCTTCTATCCTGACAAGTGCCCCAGTCCCTGCCGATGAGAAACATCCCCATAACATGATGCTTCCACCACCATGCTTCACAGTAGGGATGGTGTTCTTTGGGTGATGCACTGTGTTGGGTTTGCGCCAAACATAATGCTTGGCATTTAGGCCAAAGAGTTCCATTTTAGTTTTGTCAGACCACAAAACTTTTTGCCACATGTCTACAGAATCTCCTGAGTGTTCTTTTGCATAATTCAAACGGGATTCAAGGTGGGCTTTCTTGAGTAATGGCTTCCTTCTTGCCACCCTACCATACAGGCCAGATTTGTGGAGTGCTTGGGATATTGTTGTCACATGCTCACTTTGACGAGTCTTGGCCATAAAAGCCTTTAGCTCTTGCAAAGTTGCCATGGGCCTCTTGGTAGCCTCTCTGATTAGTCTCCTTCTTGCTCGGTCAGCCAGTTTGGAGGGACAGCCTGATCTAGGCAGGGTCTTGGTGGTGCCATACACCTTCCACTTCTTAATAATTGTGCTCCAAGATATTTTTTTATACCCATCCCCTGATCTGTGCCTTTCAACAACTTTGTCCCGGAGTTCTTTTGAAAGCGCCTTGGTGCTCATGGTTGAGTCTTTGCTTTGAAATGCACTACCCAGCAGAGAAACTGCTGAATTTATCCTGAAATAATGTGAATCTTTACAGTTTAACACAGGTGGAGGCCACTTAACTTGGTGTGTGATTTTGAAGGTGATTGGTTAAACCTGAGCTAATTTAGGATTGCTATTACAAGCGGGGTGGACTCTTATCCAACCAAGCTATTTCAGTTTTTATTTTTAATTAATTTTCTACAAATTTCTAGAATATTTTTTTCACTTGGAAGTTGTGGGGTAGGATGTGTAGATAAATGAAAAAAAACTATTTTAATGCATTTTAATTCCAGGCTATAGTGCAACAAAAGGTGAACATTTTGAAAGGGGGTGTAGACTTTCTATAGGCACTGTAGCTGACAGTCACGCAGATTTATTAAACTTGTACAAACTTGGCCATAATATAACAGACCTGCAGCTTTGGCTGCACAGGGAGTGTGTGTTCGGAGGCGGAACGTGAGGCGTGAATTACAGAGATGTAAAACATAAATAACAGTTGCTACGTGTGCTAGTTTAGACAAGCACGATACTTGTTTGGTTCCGTGTTCAGTTTTGTCTGTTTCTTTTGGCCATCACGTCTTTTGTTTTGTGAAGTGTTTTGTTTCTGTTCAAACCTTTTATTTTGTTTATTTATAATAAAACGCGCAAGCAGCGCATTCTTATCCCAGTGCTGTCTGAGTGTCTGCGTGTATCTTCCGGGTCTGTAACGTCACACCACAAAGCCAACCATGCCACACTCTGTAAATAAACTTAATCTAAATTGTTCTTTTTTTCATTTGAATCATATTTTCTTCATTAGTATTTTATTGTTGCTTTCTGTTATTATATTATAAAAAATACATAGTTTGGGAATCCCTGTTCTAACCATTTCTACACTTTTTTGGCTCCATAGCAAGGAGCTCTGTCATCTTGGAAGTAGAAATCACTGTTAGGAAAATGGTTCAGAGATGTAGGGAGGAGGTGGTCTTGGAGTGTTTTCAGGTGTCAGTTCTTGTTCATAGCTGCCCCCTTGGGTAAAACGTGTAGGGATCCTGTGCCTTTGGCATAACAAAATCCCCAGATATGGATCTCTGATGTTTTTCTTGCTCAAAAGGGGCTTCTTAGCAGGCCTCCCTGACACCTAACCATTCTCCAAGAGACACCTTCTCACGGTTCGCGCAGACGCCTTCACTGCAGCTTCTTTCTATTGCCACAGTAAGTGGGACAATACTCTCAAACTTGAACGGCATTGGTGATCCTGGGTGTCCAGACCTGGGGTCTTCTTATATTTCTGGATGATCCTAGATACTGTGCTTTGGCTGGCATACCCTCTGTTGGCTATCTGATGACTGCTAAAACCTTCCTTATGAAGTGCAGTGATGGCTGAGTGTGTTTCCGAGGAGGCATGGCTCTTCCCCTTGACTTGCTCTGAAGTTACAAAATCTATGTAAAAATCATGCTTACAGTATATACCTTAACTCCAATTGTTACTCAAGTATAAGTAATCAAAAGTCACCTTTTGATTACTTATACTTGAGTTACAATTGTGTGTTTTAATGTTAGATTTTCATTAAGTATATGGAAAACTACAAAGCGGTATGTCATTTAATATGTTAACGTTACATTATTCAGCATGTTTTGTTTGACTTTACGAAGAGTCACAAACCCACCCCTCTGTCAGAAAACATGTATAATTCTCCAACCCTCAACTGAATTAATTTTACCAACCTTTACATAAACATTTAAAATATATTGGAATTACAGCATAGATGTATTCTTCATGTTTCAAGCTGATTGTTAGATACAAGCATTGTTAGATATAAGCAGACGGAAAACAGAAGCCTTTAGCAAATGATCTGCTCCTTTCACTAGACTGTAAAAACCCAGCTAACACACTCCTAAGAGGTCATCTAGAGGCTGCAAACATGCACACTTTAAGAAAGCAGATTCATTACAAGAGGGGAATTGAGCTTTGTGAATACCTGAAATTAAAGTCAGGAGATACTGTTAAAACAGTTAAAAATGCAACTATGTTGCATTAACAGTAACACAGTTTTTGAATTTAAAGGTAATAAACAACACAGAGAGTAACAAAACAATTGTCACCTCAGTGCAAACTACATGTTGTTTGGCCTAGTCTGTGTTTTAGGAATGCTCCAGGTAGGTAGGTGAGAGGGTGGGAGGGTAGGCGGGGGAGGGGTAACAGTCGAATTACATCATTTCTGAATCATTTCTGAACGGGGGGGATTTGCAAACTAAACACGACAGCAGGTGTGTATTTTACATAAAGAGGGTGCTGTATTCTGAGGATCACTTCTCAGGTTCATGTTTTTAGACACAAATTATATGGTAATCATAACCAATGTATCACAATATTGAATCTGTCTATGAAATCTAATCTTTAAAAAATTCCAACAGGAATAAAAGGTTTTCTATTTATAAATACATTTTTAATGCAGTTCTTTAACAAAACAATGTAAAATAATTGTTTGTTAAATAATGGTGAACATTTAAATGGGTTCCTTAAAATAAAGCATGCCCTAAGGGGGTCACTGAGTGACTCACCTGGTAAAGGCACAACCACGTGTTGTGCAGGGTGAGTTATAAGGGACTGCAGGTTTCAGGTCCTGGTTATGCCAATTAGCCAATCTTGCCTGAGGATTCCACAGGGAATGTTACATTCAGTCAGTCCTATGAATTAGGGAGGCAAAACTGACAGACATCTGGTGAGCGAGAAGCGGACACCCGCAGGGCTGGCTATTGCCCACTTGAAGCCTCTAGCTTGTTGGCATCCGTTGTCAGCTACTGGGTGTAAAAAGGCAATTTGGTTGCTCGTGGGATTGGAGGACGCCTACTGAGCTGTTGTAGCGATGCTGTGGGGAGGGAACATTCTAAATTGGGGAGAAAATAAATGAGCACCGTAAAATTTAAAATAAACAAATGAAATAAAATAATAAAAACAAGCATGACCGAAATAATTCTCTGCATATATTGCCAGTTTCATATTCAATGCAGTCACAATAATGAAGGGATACAGCATGTCAGGCACTGAGCTCAGTCCTTCAAAAGTTTAAAGGAAAGCAGTGAAAAGATTAGCCTATTTTCACCTAAATGTGACACAACAATGCACGACCATGAACACAAATTACAGCAATTATCACAAATATGAGCCTTTGATTACAGTAAACTGCAAGTATTATAAATGTGACATAACAACTGCAAGTATTATATTCTTTACCTGTCAGGAAGACAGTTCAAGTAAGTGCTACGTTTCTACAACGTGGGCTTTTCTAATAGAATTTGAGGGGCGTGTATTTTTCCCCTCAAGGGCAAATCCGTCTCGTGTATTTCTTTACAAATTTCACCTGTTGCTGTTCAGTCACTTTTCTTTAAAGCTAAACATTAGGGAAAAACCTGGGCCTGGCTTGTGGGAAATCCCTTAAGTGATTATAGTATTTCAAAGTTGTGGGAGGAGTATTTTTTATAAATCTCAAATCCTGCAGACAATTACCGTGCAGTGTTATTTGATATTGAAGCTGAAAGAGAACTGTGAAATTTCAATTGAGTGTTCTGTAAATTCTCTCTGAGAATCCTGGGGGCTTATTGGAAAAGGCCAAAAAACACAGAACCAACTTCTCTGCTGCTCAGGCCAGCATTACTGTGTTAGATAATGTTCCAATGCAAATACATTTTTTAAAGGAGAATACTTGAGGTAACACTGGTTAATTCAGTTCAGTAAGTTATTGCTTTTTTTAAGGGCTCTTTTTTAGTTTATTTTTGCTACCGATTAGTACATACGGTAGGGATAATGCAATTTCAAAGATGTTACTGTAGTAATGTTTACCAAATCGAAATCAAGTTTGATTTTATGATACCTATATACGCTATTAATTTAGAAATAGGTTAATACATATTTATTAGGTATTGACATACAATGAATTTTGGTAGACGGCAGAGAGACAGAACACACATAGATGCACGTTGAGGTATGCAACCTGTTTATTCTCCATTGAACTGGAACAACTACAGGAAGGTCATCAGTACTTCCTAAGAATGCGCTATCAGAGATTAACTCTGTCATTGCCCACTAGTACATCTACCCCTTTTAGCTGAAGTCCCCTTCCTTACATACAAAGGATATATGCCTTGTCATATGTTGTAACTGGGTTAGGTCTGTGCTGACTGTCTGGCGCATGCGTGGTTCTGCAGGAAGAGGGAGGCAGCCTCATAAGATCCGCCTGTCAGTCTTGGCACTGACACGGAGAGGTGGGGAGGAGGGTGTGTGGGCTTTCCCTCTCTCTGAGTGGCTGAGAGGCGGGCCTTGGGGGATTGCTCAGCCCATAAGTACTGCGCTTGGTTATGCATTTGGGTGGCCGGAGAGAGGATACCCAGTGACGCTGGCGGAAGACGGCAGTGTAAACAAAGACCAGGCAAGCACGGCTGAGGGAGACAGCCTGCCTTAAAATAAACCAAGAAGTAAAAGAAATATTTACGTACCCGAGGGGACGTGTGTAGTTATATGGGGAACTCTGGCCACCCCAGTGTATAGAAAATTGCTGAGCATAGGTCGGAAACCCGTACTGACTGGCTTAGTGGCAGTGGGGACACTGCGTAAGCAGCACTTTTGTTTTGTAGTTTTATTAATGTGTTTTATTTTCCCTTTTTCGTTTCGCCTTTGGTTTTCATTATTATTTTTGAGCACCTATGAGTGTGCCTGCCAGGACCTGTATTGGTATTACTGTGGACCTGACTACCGTTGTCGGTATTCAGGCCACAGACAACAGCGCCCTCTGCGGGCTAAAGAAAATAAAGCCAAAAGAAAATAATAAAACTGGGCACCAGTGCGGTGTTGCAAATAAAACTTCTGTTTCCCATGTGTGTCAGTGAATTGCCCACCACCCTTCCACATAAGTATTATAATTTATTTTAATTTTTTTCACTGTACCCTTATAATACAACTCCCCTAAAGGTTCAAACATTTAAACTCTTAATACTTCTGTAGAGGTCAAGGTGGACTACCTGTGCCTCCAAGCTTCTAAGGTGATCATTCTGCCTCGTATTCAAACAGCTCTCTAACTAACTTGAGCCAAGTCCAACATATTTACAAGTTGATACGGAGTGGCGGCTTTGATATCCATCCCAAACGTGTCACAGTCTGTCTGTATGGTACTTGAGGTCCTCTTGCTGTCACAGAAACCACACAAATCTGGGACCGGTTCCTCCTGTGAAGGTGTCCCATCGGAGTGTTTATCTCATAGGACCTTGGTATTCAAGCTGGAACGACAACAGTACCTCTGTTTTTGACCCATACTCGCTATCCTGGTATAAGGTCTAGCTTTTGTTGAGCTCTATGTCAGTGGTTGTACTGCTGAGCTTGTGCTTCTTTTAATGCTCAATGCGTCAAGATCTGGCCATTCTGGTTTCAGTTGGTGTGAAGGAACTGGTAAGGGAGTTCTGATCTTTCGACCCATTAGCAGTTGAGCTGGTGAAACACCATGTGCCAATGGTGTCGATGTGTAGGCCATGAGTGCCTTGTGTGGATCTTTCTCCTTCTTTAGTAAAGTGTTTACTGTTCTCGCTGCTCTCTCCGCCTCACCATTACTCTGAGGAGATCTGGCCGTGGATATCTGGCCGACAACTGGCTGTGTGTGCAAAATCATAGCCCCTGGCAAAGTCTGCGAACTCTGCTGCTGCAAACTGTGGACCCTTGTCAGTGACCAGTGTCTCAGGGACAGTGTCTGGCAAAGATCGCCTTCAGTCTTTCGATGACTTGAGTGAATGTTGTGGATGGAAGGTTGGCAACCTCTATGTAGCGTGAATAATAGTCAACTGCTACAATGTATGTGGCATTATTCCACTGGAATAAATCAGCTGCCACGGTCTTGCTGGCAATGCTGTGGTCATCAAAGGTTCTGGACAGCTCTGTGCTTATTTTGCACAAATTTCACAGCTCTCAACCAGTTTTCTGATCTGTTATGAGAAGGTCTGGTCATCAGATTGATTGGTGTGCTCTGGCAGTGCATTTACTTATACCTTGATGCCCTTGATGGATCTTGTCAAGCATCTCAGGACTCATGTGTTCTGGTACCACCAGCCTTTGTCCTTTTAACACTAGCACCACCATAGCTGCTTTTTGAACGGCTTTTGCAATTCAAATTGAAATATCTCTGCGTATGTGAATATCTCGTCCATGTCCGTTCTTAAGTGTTACCAAATATTTTAATTAAATACCCATACGGTGTTTCAGCTGCAGAATCGTAAAAATGAATAAGTTATAAGAACTTGCTTCTTCAACCGCCAGACCCGCAGTTTATGCGGCATATGGAAATCAATACAATATAGAAGACAATTTAGTCTGGGCTTTGTAATAAAATCAAAGTCATTGTGAAAGAACGTATTATATACTCCTGTCGAGTGCTGAAACATTAATGAAAGTCATTCTACACATCATATATTATTATTATTATTTATTTATTTTATTAGCAGTTGTCACAAAATATACACATTGAATCACAATACAAGGTGTAAAAAAAATTAAAAATGTGCTTATTCTAAGCACTCTCTGCGCATCTGGACTGATGCTAAATGAAAGCCAGAGACTGTTGCAATGAAGTACGGTGTGGATATACTGAATCAAATGGCACGTCTGTATTCTGTCAAAGGTGGTACTCACAGATGGCCTTTGGCTGTTTTTTATTATGTTTTGGACCTGGCAGCCATCAATACTTTGGTTTTGTACAAGGAGTGCACCGGGAACACAAGAACATAAGAACATAAGAAAGTTTACAAACAAGAGGAGGCCATTCAGCCCATCTTGCTCGTTTGGTTGTTAGTAGCTTATTGATCCCAGAATCTCATCAAGCAGCTTCTTGAAGGATCCCAGGGTGTCAGCTTCAACATTACTGGGGAGTTGGTTCCAAACCCTCACAATTCTCTGTGTAAAAAAGTGCCTCATATTTTCTGTTCTGAATGCCCCTTTATCTAATCTCCATTTGTGAACCCTGGTCCTTATTTCTTTTTTCAGGTCGAAAAAAGTCCCTTGATTGACATTGTCAATACATTTTAGAATTTTGAATGCTCGAATCAGATCGCCGCGTAGTCTTCTTTGTTCAAGACTGAATAGATTCAATTCTTTTAGCCTGTCTGCATATGCCATGCCTTTTAAACCCGGGATAATTCTGGTTGCTCTTCTTTGCACTCTTTCTAGAGCAGCAATATCCTTTTTCTAACGAGGTAACCAGAACTGAACACAATATTCTAGGTGAGGTCTTACTAATGCATTGTAAAGTTTTAACATTACTTCCCTTGATTTAAATTCAACACTTCTCACAATATATCAGAGCATCTTGTTGGCCTTTTTTATAGCTTCCCCACATTTTCTAGATGAAGACATTTCTGAGTCAACATAAACTCCTAGGTCTTTTTCATAGTTCCCTTCTTCAATTTCAGTATCTCCTATATGATATTTATAATGCACATTTTTATTGCCTGTGTGCCTTACACTTTTCTCTATTAAATGTCATTTGCCATGTGTCTGCCCAGTTCTGAATGCTGTCTAGATCATTTTGAAGACCTTTGCTGCTGCAACAGTGTTTGCCACTCCTCCTATTTTTGGGTCGTCTGCAAATTTAACAAGTTTGCTTACTATACCAGAATCTAAATCATTAATGTAGATTAGGAATAGCAGAGGACCTAATACTGATCCCTGTGGTACACCACTGGTTACCTCACTCCATTTTGAGGTTTCTCCTCTAATCAGTATTTTCTGTTTTCTACATGTTAACCACTCCCTAATCCATGTGCATGCATTTCCTTGAATCCCTACTGCGTTCAGTTTGAGAATTAATCTTTTATGTGGGACTTTGTCAAAAGCTTTCTGGAAATCTAAATAAACCATGTCGTATGCTTTGCAATTATCCATTGTAGATGTTGCATCCTCAAAAAAGTCAAGCAGGTTAGTTAGACACGATCTCCCTTTCCTAAAACCATGCTGACTGTCTACCAGGATACTGTTACCATTTAGGTAATTTTCCATTTTGGATCTTATTATAGTTTCCATAAGTTTACATATAATAGAAGTCAGGCTTATTGGTCTGTAGTTACCTGGTTCGGTTTTGTCTCCCTTTTTGTGGATCGTTATTACGTTTGCAATTTTCTAGTCTGTCGGTACAACCCCTGTATCAAGAGACTGTTGCATGATCTTGGTTAGCGGTTTGTAAATAACTTCTTTCATTTCTTTGTGTACTATTGGGAGGATCTCATCTGGCCCAGGGGATTTATTTATTTTAAGAGCTCCTAGTCCCTTTAACACTTCTGCCTCTGTTATGCTAAAATTATTTAAAACTGGATAGGAACAGGTCGACATGTGGGGCATGTTGTCCGTGTCCTCCTTTGTAAAAACCTGTGAAAAGTAATCATTTAATATAAATGAAAAAGTAATTATTTAATATAAAATGTTTCTGCCGTAGCTCCAGGGCTAGCTGCAAATGAAGTCACTCGGAGGGACTTCATTTGCAGCTAGCCCTGGAGCTACGGCAGAAACATTTTGATAAGAGACACGGAAGCCGGCTGGCAAATACCCCTCAACCTTCAGCCAGCGCTGCGCCCACTGGCACACAGAATAAAAGACAATGCCAGGTTGCTAAATGCAATAAAAACAGAACTTTTGATGTCTGCGCCCGTTGTGAAAAGGCAAGTCTGTGGCAAATGAATTGGTACAGTTGAAAAGCGTGTTTTCTGTGTAGATTGTACTTAGAAAGCTGTAACAGAACTCTGAACAGACAGCCAGAGCCTTTGAACTCTCTTTCACACAAAGCGCTTTCACATTGCATGTTATGTTATATTATTTACTATTTATGCTATTTTTATAACTAGTTATTTATGTTTTATAATTGTATATGTGCATACAGCTTTCTATACCTGTTTACACAGAAGTTTATGATGTAAGGTTTATTTTATTACAGTTTGTGATGTTTATGTATATGTGCTCTTTTTATAAAAAATAAGAAAAAAAGTTTAATTTTCAATTTAAATACGAAGTTTCTGCTCTGAAAATGTTATGTATGATGTTCATAAATAAAAATATTAAATTGTATAACAGTTTGTTTTTAAGACAACGGCAATGGATTTCCAGACTTAGCCGCGGCGTCATGTCTGTGGCGCACTGTGACAGAAATATAATGAATCTTAGTTGTAAATCTCCCTCCCGACCTGTGAGGGCACTAAGCAGCGAGGACAGAGTTCTTTGGACGGGCTGGCCTGACAGTTCTTTCCCCGGGTCGGGAAGTCGGTCAGTCTGGAAAAAAGCGAGACTCTGTTGCAAGAACGTATTGACACGGAAGGGAAACAATGTAGCAGCCGCAGATTGTAAAGGCAGCTGCATTCATTTACCAAGGGGTCATGCATGTCAGCATATAAGGGAGACGGAGAATCGTAATCTGTTTCTTTGTTGTGGTTTTGAAACTGAACGGAAAGGACCGGTATTTCTGTGTTTAAAGAGAACGTGAGTGTTTTGTTTGTTTTTTGTCAGTCTGTCTATATCGTCTTGTTTGTCTTGTGTAGTATTAGACTAGACGGCTAAACACGATCCAGAGCTGTCGCCCACGGCCAGCACAAAAACCAGACAACAACGCACTTACTGTTCACTAAAATAACATTGTAAATGCATGACCAGCACTACAGCACTCACTGGGAGAAGTGACCGTGTTTGTGTATTTGCATTGGGATTATTGTTCTTGGGGGATAATTGTTTATTGTAAACGGGACTGCAACCCATCATAATTTACTGTGCAATACAGATCGTTGTGTATTGCCAGCCATCATGGTTTGTCTCTGTTTGGTCATCAGACCCCTGGATTAAAATAAACAGAAACCTTTTCACCCGTACTTTGTTTGTCTGTCGTTTCTTGTTGGATTAATGCACTGCACCTGCACATACCACTTACCACTTTGCCACACGCATGCAGTGTCATTTGCGGTATACCTATTTTCAAAAATTCCACACAGACTTCATTACACTACACATACATACTGAATCTCAGTTTTCACATTATTGTGACAATCGGAACATAAAAATAAATGGTGTTAATTTTTTGGGCTGGTATTTCAAAAATGAAACCAAATTCCAAACTCTCAAAAATTATATAATTGTAAACTTAGTGTTATTCGGGCGGGCATGAATGAGGGCTCCTCCCACTACTTCCTTCCTACCAATTTAAACCCCTAGCCTTGACTTTGCTCTCTGTCTTGTGTTTTTTGTTTTGCCTCGCTACTCAGCCTGCAGACTCAAGAGTACAGACTCAAGACCACAGAATCATTTTCAGAAAATGACTACTCACCAGCAGCATCTGTCTTCCCCACTGGAAACAGAATATTCAGCTCAAGTCAGCAATTATCAGCTTCCTCCCACCATTAATCCAGAGAAAATGCCTAAAGAAATCCAACTGACCTACTGCTCCGTCTTCACCAGACAAAGTCGCTGACCCATTCAACTTGGCCTCTGTTGAACCCGCTGCTTCAACCCCCACTGATCTGGCCATGCCTGCTCCTTCCACCGCAGTTATCCAGGTCTCTGCTGCAACACAGCTTCCACGCCACTCTAAGCTCCTTAATTCCAGGGATACTCCAGTTCGTCTCTTTCTAAAAGACTGGCCCACCGATAAGCTATGAGTGATTGAAATGTATTCTTTTCTTTATACTAAAATCAATGTCAGCAGAGCCAGTATTTTCTCCCTGCACAGCAGCCAAGCGAATCACAAAACATCAGCGGTCGCTTCGCTCCGCAAAAGAAAATCCACTGCCTGCCATTCTATCAGAATCATCAGTTCTTCTTAGATATGAAGCATCTCATTCAACCTCTCAACTTTGCCGTTTCTTCTGTCTCCAACAGGCTGTATACGCTAAAGAACAGAATTGTTCACCTGAAACCAGCAGCTCTCCTCCCCCAAGCATCTGCCATGACTTGCATGTCTCTCCAGCAGCGCCTGCCCCTGAAGTTCACCTGTCAATCTTCACGCTCAAGCCAGCTACTGTTTCTGGCCACACCTCTGCTTCAGGGAAACATCAACACACACTCTTCCCAGCTCAAGGGTCATCATTTTAGTAGGAAAAGACATTAACTTGGTTTCAATTATAATTGCAACACCAGCATTTCTAGATCATCAAGTCATCGAATATGGTGATCTGTCTGTTACCCTCAAATCCAGGGATCCTCGGCTTCTAAAAAGTAATAGCTTTATACGATATATAGAGATTTTTTCCATGACACACCCCCACTTCAAGAACTGCCTCTTGGAACCATTCTCTATCCGTTGACTCCCTATGACAGAGATCGAATGATTCTTGGTGTTAGATCTCCCTCCCGACCTGTGAGGGTGCTGTGTAAAGGGAACAGAGTACCCTGGACTAAATGACATGACAATTTATTCCTTGGGTTAGGTGGAAGTCAGCCATCTAGAAAAGGGACAGAGCTACGGTACCCAAACTCAATGACCCAGACGTGGCATCCGCGGATTGGAGGAAAGGATGTGCTCGTTAACCTAGGGGTCATGGGGGAGGGTATATAGGGGTCATAGTGTAAGCAATCTGTTCCTTTGTAAATGGTTAGATAGACCTAAAAGGAGACCCCTGTGATTGCTGAAACCTTGAGTGTTTGTTTTGTGTTTGTCCATGTTTAGTAACTGTTTGTCTGTTATCTATAGACTACTCGTAGCACGGTCTGGAGCTGTAGCGCAAGCCAGCACCAACCGGGACATCAACACTTTTACCCCTTCATTCATGGAGGACTGTCTTGCACCACTAGCACTAATTCACTGTCACTAAAAACTGTGTTTATGTTCTGTGTTTAGTGTGGGTGTGTTGAAAAACTGGACTTTTGGTTACGGGTCAAACCCGGGGATTACAAATACCAAGTGATACACGCCACTGTATCACTCCATCATTTATTATTTACAGGTGTTCGCCATAAGGCTCTGGACATTGTTAATTATCAATAAACACCCTTGCACCTGGAAATCTGTTTGTGTGTTTGTATTCGCACTGCATTGCATTCACCTGTGTTCACTTACCACTCTGTCACACGTGGTTGTCAGAAGAGGGATGGACTACGCGGCACTGGACAGCTGATGGGAGGCCGAGGACAGACGGAGAGAAGAGAGGTATACGGCGCTGATTGAGAGGGTCGGGCTGGCGATACCGCCCACAGCAGCAGTAGAACCCATCATGGCGGCCCCGAAGGCGAGGACGCATAAAATGACGGTGGAGGATGATCCAGAAATGTACTTGGTGGCATTTGAGTGGCCGGCTACCACCGAGTCATGGCTCCGTCAGTTCTGGGCAAGCCAATTGGGACCCTGCCTGATCGGAGAAGCACAGTCAGTCTACCAGGCTATGGCTGATGATGACATCGCTCAATATGACCTTGTAAAGCTAGCCATTCTCCGCCGTCTGAATATTACAAAGGACACCCATCGTGTGAGGCTCAGGGAGTACAAGAGGTTCCCAGATACACGCCCCAGGGTAGTGAAAATAAGGCCCATGGTCTCTTAATAAGCAAACATACAGCATTTTGCTACAATAAAGTTACTGACCTCTCACCTAAAAGTAATGTAAACAGTGACTAGACAATGGCTTTAAAGCAGGGATAATTACATTAATTAATTACTGGGTTTGTGAGGCAATTCTGAATATACACATACAGTGTGTATCTTTGTAGTTCAACTGTACTGGTCTGTGACAGGATGGCGAGTGGTGACGTCAGGCCAGATGTGGGAACAGAAAAACAAAGGCAGTACTGAGTTCCAAAAGGCGCTGCGGCGCCGTTTCTTTAAATACAAAAAATAAAATAAAAGGTGTAACAACAAAAACAGTGCTCACAAAGTAAAATAATAAACAAAACAAGTCACAAACACAAACAACAAATAAATGATCCAGGTCAGGCTGAGCAAATTGCCTTCACTGTTCCTAGATTATTTTGTTACTTTACTTTGTTTCGTTTCCTTCTTGTTTCTCTCGCTCCGTTCTCTCCCCTGAACAACCCACACGCAATGCAGAGAGCTGCAGGTTTATACAGTGGCTCTCAAAAGTATTCACCCCCCTTGGACTTTTCCACATTTTGGATTTAATTAGGAGTTTTTGCCACTGATCAACACAAAAAAGTCCATAATGTCAAAGTGAAAAATAAAATCTACAAATTGTTCTAAATTAATTACAAATATAAAACAGAAAATAATTGATTGCATAAGTATTCACCCCCTTTGCTATGACACACCAAAATAAGCTCTGCTCCAACCAATTGTCTTTAGAAGTCACATAATTAGTTGAATGGAGTCCACCTGTGTGCAATTAAGGTGTTTCACATGATCTCAGGTTAACTTAAATACACCTGTCTCTGGGAGGTCCCACAGTTGGGTAGTACATTTCCTAACAAAAACTACATCATGAAAACGAAGGAACATTCAAAGAAAATCCGGAATAAGGTTCTTCAAAAGCACCAATCAGGGGTAGGATATAAGAACATTTCCAAGGCATTGAATATCCCCTGGAGCACAGTACAGTCCATTATTAAGAAATGGAGAGAATATGGCACAACTTTGAATCTGTCTAGAACAGGCCGTCCTCAAAAACTGAGTATCCGGGTGAGAAGGGCACTAGTCAGGGAGGACACCAAGAGGCCTATGGCAACTCTAAAGGAGTTACAGTCTTCCACGGCTGAGCTGGGAGACACTGTGCATACGGCAACAATAGCCCGGGTGCTTCACAAAACTGGCCTTTATGGGAGAGTGGCAAAAAGAAGGCCATTGTTGAAAAAAACTCACATCATATCTCGGCTAGAGTTTGCCAGAAGGCATGTGGGAGACTCTGAGACCAAGTGGAAGAAGATTCTATGGTCAGATGAGACCAAAATAGAGCTTTTTGGCCTCAACGCTAAGCGCTATGTTTGGCACAAGCCTAACACCGCACATCATCCTGAGAACACCATCCCTACCGTGAAGCATGGTGGTGGCAGTATCATGCTATGGGGATGCTTCTCTGCGTCAGGGCCTGGAAAGCTCATGAAGATAGAGGGCAAAATGGATGCAGCAAAGTACAGAGAAATCCTGGAGGAAAACCTGCTGAAGTCTGCAAGAGACCTGGGACTTGGGAGAAGATTGATCTTCTAGCAGGACAATGACCCCAAACATACAGCCAAAGTCACACTGGAGTGGCTTAAAAACAAAAAGGTCAATGTCCTGGAGTGGCCCAGTCAAAGCCTGGACCTCAAACCATGTGAGAATATGTGGAAAGAGCTGAAAATTGCTGTTCACCAAAGGTCCCCATCCAACTTGACGGAGCTTGAGCAATTTTGCAAAGAAGAATTGGAAATAATTGCAGTGTCCAGATGTGCAAAGCTTGTAGAGACTTATCCAAATAGACTCATGGCTGTAATTGCTGCCAAAGGTGTCTCTACCAAATATTGACTCAAGGGGGTGAATACTTATGCAATCAATTATTTTCTGTTTTGTATTTGTAATTAATTTAGAAGAATTTGTAGATTTTATTTTTCACTTTGACATTATGTACTTTTTTTGTGTTGATCAGTGGCAAAACCCCCTAATTAAATCCATTTTGATTCCATGTTGTAACACAATAAAATGTGGAAAAGTCCAAGGGGGGGTGAATACTTTTGAGAGCCACTTTATGCAGGTAACCATCTCCCGATTTAGCAACAAATTAATCGCTTAATTCGGGAGATGGCCACCTTCTACACAAGGTTTTTAATTATTCATGGCAGAGGACGAGCACCCGACCTTGCCTCTGCCAGAACACATTTTAAATGAAAACAAGGGTTGCTAAAAGTTCTAAGGGTTGCTAAAATTGATCACTGCCATTCTAAGATTATGTTCTGATAAACACAAGTATTGTTAATGGCAATGCTTAATTTACATTAGCACACACTGAATCAGAAAAAAGTAGTATGAAAACAGGGAAAATAAGGCTGTATTTTTTCATAGATATCATCAATCAATAGTTATTTTTAAAAAGCTCCCTTTTCAGATTGGCAGCTATAGGAACAAATTATATATAAAGTTAGGGAACCAAAGTGTATTGTGGCATACTTTAAAATAGTGACTGAAGGGTTCTTGGGGTGATTAATATATTTATATATAGTTGTAATGAAGTAATTTATAAAACATACAATAACCTACATAATAGGATACTTATAATATGTAATTAGCATGTACAAGATACTTTATAATAGCTTTATAAATTGACCTTGACATTTTCACCTTGATATTGTTATCAGTGGGCAATTTACATATTATATATTGCATTATAAATAATGTTATAATCTATATTATAACCTTTTTATAATGTGTTATAGGAAAAAAATGGCAAAAGTATATTGTAACAGTCTTATTATGGTTAATAACATAGCTAATAACGTGTTTATAGATTTTTTATAATCACTTATAACGGATACCTAAACTGTTACCAAACATCTTTCAATTTAAAATCACAATCTAGCTTGGAGTGAATTTTTACAATGAAAAGTTTTAATATTTTAGTGACAAATCATTTTTCTTTGTATATATTAATTCTAACAGCTAAAGTCAGTAGAGTGCAAAATTTAAATCAGAGATGGCCACCGGGTAAGAAATGTAGTCGAATTTGGTGTGTATAAAAAGCATTTCTACACGTTTAAAAAGTTTTTTTTTATTATTTTAATTTATTTTAATTTCAGGTATGTTTAAGTAAAAACTATTGACAATAACCTATTTGGGGGTTGGTTTGTTGAAATCTAAAAAAACATTAGAGCACCCTTGTGGCAAGTGCCCCCCCTGTGTATGTTATATGTTACGTGTTGTGTGTAAATGTTGGTGTATAGGCATTGGTACACGGGATATAAGCGGGTCTGTGTTTCACGTGTGTGTAAATTGTATATTTGTATTAGGCACGGGGATGGCACATCACATCACGTGCAAGTAAAAAGTAATAATATGTGAGCACGGGGAATTGCACTTTAATTAATTCACGTGCAGTTGTACCGAGATTCCAATTGAATGATTGACTAGCAATCGAGTCTCGGTACAACTGCATAAAAGCTGCATGTTTTCACTCACTGGTGGTTGGGTGTTCGGTGAGTGGAGAACGGGAGAGAGAGAAGGAGAAAAGTAATTGTTAAAATAATCGTTAAAAAGAAGCTCACCGTGTTTTGTCTGTTTGGTCCGTTTTGTTTGTCTTTTTTATTTTGGCGTATAGTGCCGTGTCCTGTTTTTGTGTTCCAACCTTTTATTTTCTGTTCTGTTCTGTTAATGATTAAATGCTGAGCGCGATCACGCTCAAGCTTAACCAAACTCAAGTCTCTGTGTGTTACTTCCTGGCTCTGGTCTGACACCACCCACTTGCCGTCTTTGTGACACGTGGTGTCCTGCGTGGGATCGACAGCGCCTCCAGGACTCAGGCCAGAGCAGGAACCGCATTTTCTTGGATTACAAAAAAAAAAAAAAAAAAAAAAAAGCGAGGATGGGAAGAAAGAGCTGCAGGAAGCAGCAGAAGCAGCAGCAGCAACAACAACAGCTGCAGCCCTCATCCTACATGCCGGGCTGGGAGGAGGACAGCCAACGGGGCAGTAGCCACCCCTCTACCCCCCACTGCCACCGGGTTCCCCACCGTCCCGGGAAATATGGGACTGGCTGGTGCACCTTTAGGGGAACCGCCAGTGACCTCCCTGGGTTATTAACACGCTGCGGATGCGAGATGGAGAACGATGGGAGGACTGGGAGCAACAGCACAACCCGGCATCAGTTCGTGACCTCACCATGGTGGTGCTGGGGTACCTAGCGGCAGACATGGGAGGATGCCTTCCAGTGAGCAAGAGGGAGAGGAGGAGGTACAGTCGCTGCCCTCTCCAGTACCTGAGCGGGAGGAGCCTGGCGTCCACAGCCCAGCGGGAGGAGCCTGGCGTCCACAGCCCGGCGGGAGGAGTCTGAGCATCCACAGCCCGGCGGGAGGAGCCTGGCGTCCACAGCCCGGCGGGAGGAGCCCGGCGTCCACAGCCCGAGCGGGAGGAGCCCGGCGTCCACAGCCCGGCGGGAGGAGCCCGGCGTCCACAGCCCCAGCGGGAGGAGCCCGGCGTCCCACGCCTGGCGGGAGGAGCCCGAACGCCCCTACGCCTGGCGGGAGGAGCCCGAGCGTCCCTACGCCTGAGTGGGAGAGCCCGAACGTCCACAGCCCAAGAGGGAGGTCGGTCGTCCACAGCCCAAAAAGGGAGGAGTGGGTGCGTCCACAGCCCAAAAAGGGAGGAGTCGGTGCGTCCACAGCCCAAGAGGGAGGAGGGTGCGTCCACGGCCCAAGAAGAGGAAGGTAGGCGTCCACAGTCTCCACCAGCAGAGGGTGAATGCCTGCTGGGTCCCTGTCCACCAGCAGAGGGTGAATGCCTGCTGGGTCCCTGTCCACCAGCAGAGGGTGAATGCCTGCTGGGTCCCTGTCCACCAGCAGAGGGTGAATGCCTGCTGGTCTCCCCTTCCGAGGCAGAGCCGCACCAGTCCCCTGCAAGAGAGGGAGGGCGCACCAGTCCCTGAAACAAGGGTAGACTACGCCGCTCCCACCTCCGCCGCCAGGAGACTACGCCCGCTCCCACCTCCACTGGCAGGAGCAGAGCAGCAGGAGCTGCCTCTGCCTCCGCCACCTTCACCGACAGGAGACTGCGCCTCCGCCACCTCCACCGGCAGGAGCAGAGCCGCAGGAGCTGCCTCTGCCTCCGCCAACCCCACCAGCAGAGGAGGAATGCCTGCTGGTATCACTTCCCCACCAGCAGAGGATGAATGCCTGCTGGTAACACTTCCCCAACCAGCAGAGGATGAATGCCTGCTGGTATTACTTCCCCACCGTCCACGAGGAGAGGGCAGGGCTGCCTCTCCTTCACCAGAAAAACCAGGACTAGATGCTGGCGGTCCTCAGCAGCCCTTGCATAGGCTGCTGAGGGAGGCCTGAGGGGAAGAACCGCCCGGCCGCAGAGGTCGAAGCGGGCCAACACCCGCACCCCAGTTTGTCCTGACTCCTGCCTCGCTTTCGCCCAAGGATGCCTGCCTCGCTTCGCCCAAGGATGCCTGCCTCGCTTCGCCCAAGGATGCCTCGCTGCCCAAGGATGCCCGCCACGCCCGCCCAAGGATGCCTGCCACGCTTCGCCCAAGGATGCTCGCCACGCTTCGCCCAAGGATGTCTGTCTGGCATCGCCTGGGGCGGCCTGTTGCTCCGCATCGCCTGGGGTTGCCAGCCGCTCCGCATCGCCTGGGGTTGCCAGCCGCTCCGCGCCGCCTGGGGTTGCCAGCCGCTCCGCGCCGCCTGGGGTTGCCAGCCGCTCCGCATCGCCTGGGGCTGCCTGTTCCGCATCGCCTGGGGCTGCCTTTTGCTCCACACAGGGTGCAGGGTGCGGAGGAGAAGTGGAGCTCCCCGCTGCCGCCTCTATGGCCAGGGGCTCCCCTCCCAAGTTCGCCTCCCGAGGGTCCGCTGCCGTCGCCTCCCGAGGGTCCGCTGCTGCTGCCGTCGCCTCCCGAGGGTCCGCTGCTGCTGCCGTCGCCTCCCGAGGGTCCGCTGCTGCTGCCGCCTCCGAGGGTCCTGCTGCTGCCGTCACCTCCCGAGGTCGCTGCTGCTGCCGTCGCCTCCCGAGGGTCCGCTGCTGCTGCCGTCGCCTGGGGTCGCCAGGGATCCTGCTTCGCCTGGGGTCGTCGAGGGTCCTGCGTCGCCTGGGGTCGCCGGGGCCTCTGCTTTGCCTCGGGTCGCTACACTGTGGCGGAGCTCCATGAAGGGGAGCTGCCGGCCATAAAAAAGAGGGGAGGTCAGGAGACCAGCTTCCCCAGCCGCATTTCCGTGGCAGGAAACACGGTGGCGGAGCCCCACGGAGGGAGCTGGCGGCCACAAAGAAGGGGGGAGGTCAGGAGACCAGCTCCCCAGCAGCAGTTCGCTGCTGAAATTGGGTGGCGGGCCCCACGGAGGGGAACTGCCGGCCATGAAGAAGGGGAGGTCAGGAGACCAGCTCCCCAGCTGCTCTTCATGGCAGGAGATAGTGTGGCTGAAGCCCCGGAAGAGGAGCTGCCAGCCACGAAGGGTGGGGTGCCAGACATTCCCCATGGCCACCCCAGAAACAACTTGCTTCCCCTCTTCCGGGACTTTGGGACTGGGGAGGTGGCCGTGAGGCCATGTGTGCGTTACACAAGGGGGTATATGTGGCAAGTGCCCCCCTGTGTATGTTATATGTTACGTGTTGTGTGTAAATGTTGGTGTATAGGCATTGGTACACGGGATATAAGCGGGTCTGTGTTTCACGTGTGTAAATTGTATATTTGTATTAGGCACGGGGATGGCACATCACATCACGTGCAAGTAAAAAAGTAATAATATGTGAGCACGGGGAATTGCACTTTAATTAATTCACGTGCAGTTGTACCGATTTTCCAATTGAATGATTGACTAGCAATCGAGTCTCGGTACAACTGCATAAAAGCTGCATGTTTTCACTCACTGGTGGTTGGGTGTTCGGTGAGTGGAGAGCAGGGGAGAGAGAGAAGGAGAAAAGTAATTGTTAGAATAATCGTTAAAAAAGCTCACCGTGTTTTTGTCTGTTTGGTCCGTTTTTTTGTTTGTCTTTTTATTTTTGGCGTATAGTGCCGTGTCCTGTTTTTGTGTTCCAACCTTTTATTTTCTGTTCTGTTCTGTTAATGATTAAATGCTGAGCGCGATCACGCGCTCAGCTTAACCAAAACTCCAAGTCTCTGTGTGTTACTTCCTGGCTCTGGTCTGACACCACCCACTTCGGCCGTCTTTGTGACAACCCTACTAATGGTTTGTGGTCTGCCCTGAGTGTGAAGTCAAGACCCACTAAGTATGAACTGAGACGCTCACAGGCCCATGTTGCTGCCAATGCCTCTGTAACAGGGCGAGGAGCCCTGTACAGTTATTGTTTGTTTATTTTTAGAACGGGGTCTCCCCCTCCGTCCCTGTGCAGTGTGTTATTTTGTATTTGTTTTGTATTATGATTTATTTATATGACGGTGAAGTGCCGCGGGTTTTGTTATTGTTTTGGTATGTATAAATGTGACGACGTAGCTGTGTGTTTTGTTATTGTATTTGTTTAGTAGTGTGACAGTAATTAAAAAAAAAACTTGTGCAGATTGTGGCCGAGGGGTAATAGAATAGTTGCTAGCTAGTTAAACCCCTCGGCCACGGTATAAAAAGCCTGCAGCTCTCCAGCTCGGGGTGGGTGTGTTAGGAGCTAGAGCGGAGAGAGCGAGAGGAGTGAGAGAGAGAGAAAACTAAACTTAAAAAAAAATAGTAATACAGGAACAGTGACAGCCATTGCCCAGCCTGACTTGTGTTGTTTTGTTTTATGTTCGAGACTTCTTTTGTTTAAACTTTTATTTTCGCTCTGTGAGCAAGTCTTTTTCTTAAAACCTTTTATTTATTTTTGTATTTAAATAAACGGCGCTGCCGCGTCTTTATTTTGAACTGCAGTCTGCAGTACTTCCCTGGTGTCAGTTTCCTTCCTGCTTCTAGCCTGACGTCACGACTCGACCATCCCTGTCACAGCCTTTTTTTCAATCTGTGCACACCGTCATTCAGTGTCAGTCAGACTCCTTGATATGAATACCACAGGTCGCCAGTCACCTGATGGTTGAAGCTGAGACAAGACTCCTCCAAGTCCATACGAAGATGCATCTGCTTGTAACAACCAGACTTTTAAGACACAAGCCAAGACTAACTGATTTCAAAAAACAGATAATTAAAGACTGATTGACAGCAAATAATGGGACCAAAAGTTTGTGGGTAAGAGTGTCATAATCTTCAGTAACCTTTTTATAGTGGCAAAAATCTGTAGAACAGTACAATGTCAATACAAAGGAAGCAAAATATACCTTAAACATTACTCTAAGAAACCTCATAGCACAATAGAATGCATAGTGTATACACTGATAAATATTTTGGCAGTGAAACAGCAAGTAATACAGCAAACACTCAAAATGACCCTGTTAACCCTGGGTATTACTGGTAAGAACGATCCACAAAACAGTTTGAAACACAATGAAGAAGTATTAACAAAAGTTAACCAGTCCATGTAAATTAATGCAGTTATAGAGTTCCTTATTGCAGAAAAAAACAACAAACCAAACAAAGTCAATCCAAAAAACAAAGTCAAACGTGCTTCAAAACAAAACAAACTTGCAAAAAAACATATTCCAGAGAAAATAAAGTATCAAAACAAAACGCCCATAGTACTATGAAAAAAAAAAAAACAATTGTAATCCAGCATTGTCTAGCACAAAAAGGAAAAGCCCTAACAGACCGTCTCATCCCTTCCTGCCGTGTGTCCGAGAGGACCCGGCTGCGCGTTGTTCCTGGGATGTAAATCGATCTCTGTTTTCTTCAGTTTCAAATAATCCATATATATATATATATATATATATATATATATATATATATATATATATATATATATATATATATATATAAAAAAAACGAACGGTATTCCAAAGCTGTATTAGCGACAATTAGCTCAGTGCTACTCCATAAAAAATGTTACATCGTTTCTAGATAAGCTTAAATAATTTAAAAGCAAAAAAAGAAACCGCAACAAAACCTGCAAACAACACTCAGCTCTCCTTTCAGGCCATCCTCCTCATTTCCCTGTCACGCTCTTTTTATCAATGAAACCCAGGTGGCTTTAATTAAAACAATTACCGTAACTGGCATAATAGAAGAGCCTTCACATAGAAAAAAGAAATAAAATGAACCCCGATAAATCCCCTCAAGCCTGGACAACTAAGCCAAACGGGAGATAGGCTAATAAATAAAGGCAGAGATGAACAATTTATTTTAACCTGGCCAGGTGTAATCCATTCTAATTAAAGAACAGATAATGATGTATTTTTAACATCATTTATGTGGCGGTCGCCACAGCCCCCCCCACCGGGGGTACAGGGAATCTGCCCGAAATATGGTTTTAAATTAACCACATTCACCACATCAACCTTCTGAGTTGGGTTCATCCACTGTATTTCATAGTTTACTGGGCCCAATTTTTTTTTATTATCTTAACTGGGCCCAACCATCTAGGTGCCAGTTTAGCTGAAAATTTACTTGCTGCTTCTGACTGCGGGTGTGCTCTAAACCCAGACATAATCATTGTCCTGATAACTTGTCTGCTTCCTATTAACATTGTAGTATTTAGCCTGCTTGGCCTGAGCTCCTGCACATGCTTTCTCACCTCTTCTGCTAATTGATGCTGGCGCTCCAAAACAGAATACTGTTTTGAGTCAGGCAAAGGCGGCACAGAAATGAGACGGTCAAGAGGCCCTTTAAGACAACGCCCGACCGCAAGCTCAGCTGGAGAGTAACCCGTGGTTTCCTGTTTGGCGGAGTTAATAGCAAAACGGAATTCTGACAGGAACTCATCCCAACATTGATGGTTTTCCCCTACATAGGAGGCGATCATACACTTGATTGTGCGATTAGCCCGTTCCGTAAGGTTGGTTTGAGGATGGTAAGCTGTGGTCAACTTTTTAATAACCCTCCAGGTCCTACAGACATCAACTAGAAGCTGACTTGTGAATTGAGGTCCCCGATCAGAAACCAAAAAACGAGGTGTTCCCCATCTCGTAAAAATTTCATTAATAAGAATGCGAGCAATTTTCATGGTTTTACTGTCCTTCAAAGCAAACATTTCCACCCACTTCGAATAATAGTCAATGACTACTAGAAGAAACGTATTGCCTTTTTTGCTTCTTGGGAAAGGACCCATCAAATCAACTCCCATCATTTCTGCAGGCTCAGAAACATGGGTAGATTGAAGCAACCCAGCCCGGCTTCACATTGGACGGCTTATATTTCTGACAAATCATGCATTGTTTAAATGCTTCCAGGTGTCTTCGCACAGGCGGCCACCACGCCACTTTCAGGATGCGGAGCAAAGTTTCCATCCATCCTAGATGTCCTCCGAGTGGATTATCATGGTAATACTGCAGAAATGTTGGCCTCATCGAAGTTGGTACCACCAGCTGGTATCGCACTCCACCATCACCCATGGGTGCTTTCCTATATACTAGTCCTTGAGTCTCAACAAAGAAATGCGTTCTTGTTTCCCACCTTGTCGTGACTGTCCTTCCTTTAGCAACGTGTTGATAGAAATATCACGTGCCTGAGCCTCTGCAATTTCATCCAGAGTGGCAGGTATATCAGAAGAACATTGTTCTCTGTCCATACAGACAGACACGATGGCTTTATCTGAACATGGGCCTCGTGATAAAGCATCAGGTACCACATTGAGCGTTCCTTTCCTATAAAGAACAGTAAAATTAAATTGCTGCAATCTCAATGTCCATCTGGTCAACCGGGAAGAAGCTTTAGGTGCATTAAAAGCCCATGATAAAGCAGCATGATCAGTGACTACTTCAAAATGAGGACCTTCAAGTAATGCTTCCATTTTCTACAGTCCAGACCACGCTAGACATTCCTTCTTGGAAGTAGAGTAGTTTTTTTCAGCCCCGTTAAGAAGGCGTGATGCATAAGCAATTACTTTCTCGTTCCTTTGCACCTGTGTTAAAACAGCACCTAGCCCCACCTCACTGGCGTCAGTATAAATCCGAAAAGGTAACGTGAAGTCTGGGTGAGCCAACACATCAGATGACTGAAGAGCTTTCTTGAGGTCTTCAAAACTAGCTTCACAGGCCGGTGTCCCTCCCCAGCACTCCTTTCCTTTTTAGGTTATTCAGTGGGGCAGCTCTATCAGCAAATTGTGGAATGAATTTGTGATACCACCCGGCGAGTCCTAAAAATCGCTGAACTTCTTTGATGTTAGTTGGTGCTGGATACTCTTGAATGGCACTGACCTTGTCAGCATCTACCCGTATTCCCGCTTCAGAGACAATATGTCCTAGGAACTCAGCGACTTCTTGAAGAACTGACATTTCTCCATGTTAAGGGTAAGATGGGCTTGAAGTAATTTTTTAAAAACACATTGGAGGTCTTTTACATGTTCTTGATTATTTGGTGAATAAATGATAATGTCGTCAATGTATACAAAACAGCAATTGCCCTTCAGTTCTCCTAAAACACGCTCCATTAACCTCTGGAAAGTAGCAGCTGCGTTATTAAGTCCAAATGGCATAACCTTGAATTGATAAAGTCCAAATGGTGTAATGAATGCGGTTTTCTGTTTGCTACTTTCAGCCATAGCAACTTGCCAATAACCAGAGCGTAAGTCCAGTGTGCTAAAGACTCCAGCACCACTCAGAGACTCTAAAATGTCACGCACTTGGGGCATGGGATAGGCATCAAACACAGTTTTGCATTTAAACGCCGGTAATCCACACAAAACCTGTAAGTGCCATCTTTTTTTGGCACAAGGACTACAGGAGCTGCCCATGCTGAAGATGATGTTTCTATGAGGTTTTTCTCCTTCATTTTCTTCAAGTGCTGTTCAATCAACTCTTTCTTGAGTGGTGATACCCGATAAGCTTTACTACGTATGGCAACTTCATCAGTAGTAATAATAGAATGTTTAGTCACCGTAGTCATTCCCAGACTGGACGTACACACGGACGGCCACTGTTCTATCAGTTTCTGTACCGGCTCCTGGCACAAGGATTCTTCCCTCACAGTCAGCAACGTAGTTGGAAGTGTAACCCCTCTGCCCAATAATGGCCGTGGAAATTGCAAAGTATATGCACTGCTTAGGTAGTATAGAGCTTCGTTGTGCATCCCAGACTGCCTCCCACTCGGGCCCGCAAGGAATGGACAATACTTATAGCCGTCTAAGCTGCCAAACTCCATATGATTTTCTGTACATGTCAATTTTTTGTGTTAGTTCTTTGAAGGAAATCAAGCCCCAAAACCAAAGGAAAAATTAGATGTTGGTCCTTCATGACATAAGTGTCAATTTTCCATTTGACGCCATGGAAATTATACAACAGGAGGATCTTCCCCACAGCCCCGTAAGTACGCCCATCTGCCAGGACGAAAGCCTGCTCCTCACATGGTATGAGCGACTCTCCAGGTTTCCGAATCTGCTGCCAGAGTTGATTCTTCATCAAGGTGTAAGTGCAGCCTGTATCCAACAAAGCTGGACTTTGCATGCTTCCTATGCTGATCTGAACGACCAAAAGCTTTAAAATATTCGTATCATCTTCGGGAATCTTCAAGCTTTGCACCACTCCTACTTCAGTTTGCTTTTTCATAAAACCTTTAGCTCCCCTCTTGTCTGAACGTTCAATTGACTGGTTGTTGACTTTAGCCCAATATTCCTTTTGAACCGACCAATCTCTCTCTACCATTGTTCCAACTTTTACGAGCTCAGCAACAGAAGTGACAGTACCACGCAGTGAGCTGGCCAGCTTTGGATTGCAATTATTTAATATCCTGCGTATTACTTCTGTTTCTTCCATATCCACCTTCCACTTTATACAGAGAGCGCGATAATCGTAGGCAAAGTCTCGTATGCTTTCCCTGGCGCTTGCACTCTGTCACGGAGCTTGTCTTCAATCATGGTTTGAAAATCGGCAGGTAGAAATGCTCTCAGGAACATAGTTTTAAACTGACCCCAATTCTTTATGGTCTGACGTTCGGCCAACCACCAACTCTTGGCTGGACCCTTAAGCACTGAAGAGAGGGTAGCAATTATTTCAACATCTGACAATGGACGCAGAGCTAAAAACTCTTCACACCTTTCAATGTATCCAATCGCATCCTTCTCTTCAGCCTTCTCACCGAACTCTGGGAAATTAATTCGAATAGGGAGCTTACCAGCCATCATACTGGTGTTCTCTCTCTTTGTACTATCGATGACATAGATTGATGTTCCTCCTCTCTGGCATGTGAAGCCACCGGCTGGGTTCGAGGAAATGCTAACGATGATCCAAATGACACGCAGGGTGTACTAGCCTGTCTCTTTAATTTCTTCATTTCCTCCTGCCATATTTCTTCTCTACGACGCAAACATTTCACCACAGACCTCTCCAGCTTAGCAAGGGCAGATTTTACATAATTCTCTACATTCTCAAATCTCTGATCTATATAGCCTCTTAATGACTCTTCTCTATTAATCTGACTTTCCTGGGACTCCTTAAAATGTTTGCTTAAATCATCAAGCTTCTCCCGCACTTGATCTACATCAACTGATAAATTAAGGGCCTGATCTAACACCCCTTCATTTTCCAATTGGGACAGGTTATCTTCCGTCTCTCCTTCTGCTCGTTCTAAATTATCTAAATAAAGCTCATCTAAGGAGTCAATCAGTTCCGACACTGGTTCACGTCTGGTTACAAACGGAGCTGCAGCAAAATCAAAATGCTCAAGAGTTAATGTTTCACTTCCTAATACAGACATTTTAATTTTTTTTAAGTCACAATTAAAAAAGTCTGTAAACAATAACACACCACTCTAAACATAACCCAGGTCCCCGTACGGGCCACCAATTCTGTAACAACCAGACTTTTAAGACACAAGCCAAGACTAACTGATTTCAAAAAACAGATAATTAAAGACTGATTGACAGCAAATAATGGGACCAAAAGTTCGTGGGTAAGAGTGTCATAATCTTCAGTAACCTTTTTATAGTGGCAAAAAACTGTAGAACAGTACAATGTCAATACAAAGGAAGCAAAATATACCTTAAACATTACTCTAAGAAACCTCATAGCACAATAGAATGCATAGTGTATACACTGATAAATATTTTGGCAGTGAAACAGCAAGTAATACAGCAAACACTCAAAATGACCCTGTTAACCCTGGGTATTACTGGTAAGAACGATCCACAAAACAGTTTGAAACACAATGAAGAAGTATTAACAAAAGTTAACCAGTCCATGTAAATTAATGCAGTTATAGAGTTCCTTATTGCAGAAAAAAACAACAAACCAAACAAAGTCAATCCAAAAAACAAAGTCAAACGTGCTTCAAAACAAAACAAACTTGCAAAAAACATATTCCAGAGAAAAATAAAGTATCAAAACAAAACGCCCATAGTACTATGAAAAAAAAAAAAACAATTGTAATCCAGCATTGTCTAGCACAAAAAAGGAAAAGCCTAACAGACCGTCTCATCCCTTCCTGCCGTGTGTCCGAGGACCGGCTGCGCGTTGTTCCTGGGATGTAAATCGATCTCTGTTTTCTTCAGTTTCAAATAATCCATATATATATATATATATATATATATATATATATATATATATATATAAAACGAACGGTATTCCAAAGCTGTATTCGCGACAATTAGCTCAGTGCTACTCCATAAAAAATGTTACATCGTTTCTAGATAAGCTTAAATAATTTAAAAAGCAAAAAAGAAACCGCAACAAAACCTGCAAACAACACTCAGCTCTCCTTTCAGGCCATCCTCCTCATTTCCCACAATACGCTCTTTTTATCAATGAAACCCAGGTGGCTTTAATTAAAACAATTACCGTAACTGGCATAATAGAAGAGCCTTCACATAGAAAAAAGAAATAAAATGAACCCCGATAAATCCCCCTCAAGCCTGGACAACTAAGCCAAACGGGAGATAGGCTAATAAATAAGGCAGAGATGAACAATTTATTTTAACCTGGCCAGGTGTAATCCATTCTAATTAAAGAACAGATAATGATGTATTTTTAACATCATTTATGTGGCGGTCGCCACATGCTGACACTCTTGTTTCCCTCTGATGACTGTATTGCGCTAGGACTGCCAGGGAATTTAGCTCTTGCTTAGTCCTCTTGAATGCTTTTTGTTGTTGGAAATCCCATGTCCACGCATTTTCACATCTCAGCAGGTCTCCGATAGGTTTTGTAAATTCTGGCAGACACGGGGGGAACTTCCCTACATAATTAACCATGCACATAAACTTGGGGACGTCTGCAATATCTTTGGGCTCTGGCTTCTCCACAATAGCTTTGATCTTTTCTGGGTCAGCTTCTATCCCTTGCGCACTGATATAGTGTCCCATAAATTTGACCTGCTCCACTGCAAATTTGCATTTGTCGTTCTGTGTTAAGCCCGCTAACTGGAATCTTTTCAGCACTGCAAGTGTTCGGTCATCATGCTTCTCAACGGTTGTTCCATAAACTAATATGTCACCTGTATAACAGTGTGCATTCCAATCCAGAAATGAGTTGTGTAATTTATTCCTGGAAATGTTCCGGTCTCTGTTTGGAGGCGTGGGTTTAGATCTCACCGCTAACACCATGTGGTATTTTGGAAGACGGCAGAGAGACAAAACACACATAGATGTACGTTGAGGTAAGCAACCTGTTTATTCTCCATTGAACAGGAACAACTGCAGGAAGGTCATCAGTACTTCCCAAGACAGTGCTATCAAAGATTAACTCTTTCATTGCCCACTAGTACAATGTGTTAGTGTGTGAGTAAGCTGCTTGTTAACAGTTACTATACAGCAGTAGAACTGACTGCCCCACTTACTTCTATAGGTAATCCAAGTCCTATGATACACCGATACAGAATTGATATATCCTGTGATAAATTCTATGCCATTAGACTTTACATTTGAATCCTCAGCACAGCTCAGACTCCATCCTACAGTCAATCTGCAGGCTTCCTTAGGTCTTGTCTGTCATTTCTATGAAACTGTCCTGTTACATTAAATAAAATCTGAAAAATAACACAAAACTGTCCTGGTACATTAAATAAAATCTGACAAAATAACACAAAACTGTCCTGGCACTTTAATTAAAATCTGACTAAATAACTTTCTTTCTTTCAAATGATCAATAAAACTGTCACAGATGGCTTGTGACAGGATAGCGACAGGAATAAGACTCCATCAGGAAGCTGCAGTGAAAGCACTAATGCACACGTTTATAAACAAAGAAACAGGAAAAACACAGGAACGAATAAACAGGCCACGGGCACCAAAATAAAGGGCACACAACACAACTTAGTAATTCCGGCTGGGCCATGTCCTTCACTAACTTAACCTCCAACAAACAAAGGATTTGGTCTCCCTTTTATACCAGATGTCTGGGAATTGATTGATGATCAATGATTCAATCAAGGTTCAGCCACATGCTGAACTTAAATTCAAAATAATACATCTTTATTTACACACAATGTGACAGGAACATTGGGCCAGGTTCTCCAAGTTATTAGCACGTCTTTGTCAGATAGGAAAAAAACAAGCACACAAGCAATAAGATACTAAAACAGTGAAACACTACTCAGACATTTAGTTTAGTGGCTTGTCCAATACTCTGGATACCGTTATTGCAGCTTGTAGCCCTTCGTTACCTTAAATATATGATCAAAGATTAAATATATTTTTTAAATAAGTATGGATTGAAATAATGATAATAGAAACTAGATGGTAACTTTACAAGTAAGGTTGTGGGGCTTGCTTTAGGTGGTCAAAGTTGTTTATAAAAAGTTAGAGAAAATTTATTTGGTGCGGTTACTAAAACAGGTGTACCTCTTGATTGGTAAAAGTTATTTCTGTTTTGATTCCAGATTTGAATAGCAGAGAAGTAGAGGAAGATTCCATATGCTTAACTTTTTGTCTTACTTGTTGGGAAAGTGGTCAAAGTAGCTGATTTGTGTCAAAAGTTACATCGTTTACAGTAAATAAAACGTTGGAAGTCTGGGAGTTTTTAAACAATGGGGAGCTTTAGAATGTTGAAAAGTCCCATTAAAGTGAATGAAGATGGACAAAAAGCTTAACAGTTTAAAAGTATAAAATATATCAAAAAGTTGTATACAAGCACACTATTCCAGACCGGTCTACACGTTTTAAAGTTTGAACGGCGTCTCTAGCTTAAACGGTGTAAGAGGAGTAGCGTGCCAAAGAATAAGAAGAAGAAGAAGAAGTATGTCAAAGATTTAAAGTGGGGACTCTTGCTTCACAAGCCCCACTAAAAAAAGTGTTCAAGGTGGTCACACACCACAGAGGTGAACAATTGGGACCCCCTTTCCCAGCAGTGACAGCAATACCACATATTTGCATATTGCTTATTACTAGCCCCTTGCATGTTTTTCATTAAAATAATACAAGAGGTATATAATTTCAATAGGCTTTATAACAATACACATACACATCTCTGAATATTCCTTAATTGTTTGGAGCATTGTACTTTATTAATAAATACATAACTCTTTTTCCAATACATATTTTAATAAATGTATACACATTTTTATATTGCTGAACACGTTTTATGACAGGGGAGTAGAGATATTCTCAAACACCGCAAAACTGAATATGTGCATTTAGCTTTCATCTGGATACCTGCAAGACACTGGAGCTGTCTAGGAATGTGTTGCCAAAGTAAGAAATATGAAATGGTGTCTCCAAAGAGTAATGACTTTCACTGAGGCATTTGGCAGGACATTTTGGTTTTAAACACTATCACTTACCTTTAACTTGCATCACTTGTATCGCACAATTTACCTTGAAATTCACAGGATGTTTTTAATCGCATTTCTCCAGCCAAATGACACTGTAAGCAGAGCCTGTCAGTCTCAGATTGAGGACCATTCAGAATGGAAAAGCCCTTCAGAATTATGAGGATTAAAAGCTTTTCTGGAACAGGTTCAAAAACTGCTGAGAGAGCAAGACTAAACATCATTGTGGCAGCTGAAAGATCTTCACATGTGGTGTTCTTTTATTCCGCTGGGAGATCAGGTTTAAACTGGGGGGGGTATATTTAATGTGATTTTCAAGGGTTTGGATGCTGGTGAGGCAAGCAGTTCAGTTACCATGTTGACATGATTGCATTGGTGTTCTTGGTATGGGTTAGGAACTAGTGTTGATCCTGTTTAAACAACAGCAAACCGACATAGAGGTTAAAATTGGATTTTTAATTATAGTTGCTAAATTATTATCACGTTCAATTTTACTTTGAAAAATGTGACAGGAATCTAAGATTTAAAGTTATTGATGAGCCTCTCAATACTACAATAAATCTAGAAATGACATGTTTTTCTCCATGCAAACATGGAATTTCCTATTCTGAATGCTCACATAACGATAGCCATGTTGCTGTTATATGAATGTAATTTTTGTTTCACAGTTGTATATCAAGCCCAATCTACAATTGAAATAAAGAAAGGGATTGGCTGTTCCTAAACAGAAGGTCAATGATAATGGGCATCTTTACAAACACACTATTTTACAAACTGTCTATTTTCAAAACTAATGGAAAGAGGGTGTTATGACATTTCCAACCAACCCCCTCCAAAATAATTACATTACAACCCAATGACCTTACAACCCTGTATACAGCACTGTATATTGTACACTGTGTGACACATTACCAGGGGGCTGTTTGGGTAACAGAGATGTTTGTAAAACTGAAGTACGGATAATGAAGGTTTTAATGTATTACAGATACAGTGGTCCCTCGTTATAAGAGAGAACTGCTACTAACATTTATATTATAATACAAACACAAACAGCAGGGCCTGTTAACTACGGTGTGGCTCCCCACTAAAGGGAGAGAAATGTTATAGCAGGAGACCCTGTTCCTGGTAGTCAAGTATTTCTTTATTTCCATCAACATTAAATACTAGTTAACTGCCCAGTATTGCTGAACCTACACCCATTACCTACTGATATGATAAACTTTGGTTTCTCTTCCCCAGTGCTTGCTGTTTTTGGTGTAGTGGCGGTAGATGGTGTAATCAGGACTAAAACAGTTGCAGTTGTGTTAGTTTGTTTTCTTTCAGTTCCCCATCCCTCCTTCCTCCCTCTTTAACAAGTTTGTCACAGCAATTACCAATCACGTTTGCATAATCTTCTCCCCTAGTTTTGTATTTTATTATTGTCTCATTTTAAACTAAGAAACAACCTAAAATGTGTTTCTTATAAAGCCAGTTTATTACCGATGAGCACGAACCTGAAGCCTAAATCAGAAATCTGAAAACAAACCGAATTGGGTGTATTTGGGATCTTACTTATATTTGGGTGGTGAAACAACCCAGATATTTAAATTATGTTCTTAACTCATATAACCTCATGATATAAGGAGATGCAGTTCAAGGTTTGTTTTTTGTTTTTGTCGCATGAAAATCTAAACAACCCATTTCAAATCAAACAAAATTGTGGTATAAAAGGCCTTCCCATAACACAGTTCAATACTTCTGTTCTGTCTATCTGTCTCATTATTGTATCAGATTGCTCAATATTTAAGACCAGAGCAACTAGTATTATACCACTAATTGCATAGACACTGTGATACAGAATTCAGAAACTCCCTTCACAAAATATATACACTTTTATCAGTATCACCTGCCAGTACTTGAAGTGAAGATTATTAAAGTGTTCCCTCTCTCCTCAGAGCATCCTTCACTGTTCTTCCTCACTTTTACCAGTGTCACCTGCCAGTACTTGAAGTGAAGATTATTAAAGTGTTCCCTCTCTCCTCAGAGCACCCTTCACTGTTCTTCCTCACTTTTACCAGTGTCACCTGCCAGTACTTGAAGTGAAGATTATTAAAGTGATCCTTCTCTACACAGAGCACCCTTCACTGTTCTCTCCTCAGGCACCCTTCACTGTTCTTCCTCACTTTTATCAGTATCACCTGCCAGTACTTGAGGTGAAGATTATTAAAGTGATCCTTCTCTACACAGAGCACCCTTCACTGTTCTGCCTCTTCACAATTCAATAAATATCAGTATATGAAATTACAAATAGCGTATTTATAAAAAGTATTGATTGGAAATTATATACGTTATACTTTAGTAAATACTGCATTTTTGGTACAGATATGTTGTTCAATGTCTTTGTATCTTTTTATTTAATTTGATTAAAATGACATTGATCTCTGTTTTTGCCCTATTTTGTAGTTTCCAATAATTACACTGTAGCCTGCTTAAGGTTCTGTGCACAGAGTGAGCACAATTACTAATGTAACAGGAGGGTAGAAATATAAAAAAAAAAGTTCAAAGAAAAAAGTAAGTGACACCTTTTTAAGAGACAGCAAATAAGAATGTAATAACATGAACCCAGATAACCCAATAGAATGTTCAGGTTGTTCGGGTGAGGGAGGGAGGGAGGGAGAGGGGTAAATGTCAGTTATGGGAAAGGGGCGGGAGAGAGGGGGTCTTAGCCAGGAGCAATTACTGAGATGTTGTGGCTGGATGTTGTGAGCACGAGTGTGGAGTGTGATTGTGGGGTTATCTGGGGTGTTTATTGGGCTTTGTATGTGGCCGCCAGGGGTTTACAAATAACTTTGTTCATTAACTGCTGTGGCAACCGTTTCTCCTCCAATCCGTGGTTGCCACATTGCTTCCCTTCTGGGGCGATGACTTGGTGTACCGTAGCTCCTCCCCCTTTCTAGATAGCCGACTTCCACCTTTACCTGGAATGAAATGTCAGACCATCCAGTCAGGTGCACTCTGTTCCCTTTACACAGCACCCTCACAGTTCGGGTGGGAGATTTATAACCAATGTGTAAAATAAGAGACTGGATAGTGGAAGCATGGCCAATGTGTAAAATAAAAGAATGGATAGTGGAAGCATGGCCAATGTGTAAAATAAAAGAATGGATAGTGGAAGCATGGCCAATGTGTGTGCTACCATTGGCATAACTGCCATTTTAATGCTTTCTATTCTGCCCCATAAGGATAGTGGTAAATTATTCCAGGACTGAAATCAATTAGTGGTGTCATATTACATTTGACAGTACCTTAATATTTTTTGAAATTGTAATCCCCAAGTATGTAATACCTTGTGCAGGCCATTTGAAGGGATAGTTCTAATACGCCGTACTAAAACACTTTGTAGACGGGGATAGCTTCTGATTTTAACCAATTTATTTTACATCCTGAAACATCACTGTATTGGTTTATATATATATTCCTTATAGTATTCTTTTTATCTCACGACTCACGTCTCTTGTTCCACCACAGAACACACTAACCTCGTTCAGCCAATGCTCCAGGTTTTTATACATGTGACCGTCTACAGATTAGTAGTAAATTAATCAATCAGGAAACGGTCACATTCTGAAAAAGTTTAGCATGGATTGGGAATTTTAACCACACCCATGCTGTAAAACAACAATAAACAATCCTCCAGCAAAGGCAGATCTTGCAGCGGTACGGTGCACTCTGGAAGTGGTGGTGGGTGGTGGCACAGGCAGCGGTAATGCTGCCCTCATCGCGGGACACTCTGGCATTGACAGCAGCGCTGCGTACTCCGGCAGTTCAACTACTGCAGATGCAGGTGGTCTCCCCACCTCTCCCCCTTCTCTGTAGCCGACGGTCCCCTTCTCTTGGGCTCTGGCCCCAGAGCCTCCTGCAGCGCAATTGCCACTGCTGGACACAACAAAACCCCGGGCGAGGCAAGCATCCCCGGGCGGTGACGTACATGCATTCCCAGGCGATGGCGAGCAGACGTCCCCAGGCAATGGCGAAATGGCATCCCCGGGGGGTGACATATGTGCAACCCTGGGTGATGGTGAACATGCCTCCCTGGGCGATGGTGAACTGGCCTCCTCGGGTGATGTGGGACAGGCCCCGGGCATTGCAGGCTGTGCCGGACAGGGCAGGAGTTGACCCTTGAGAGGCGACGGCAGGAGTTTACCCTCGGGAGGCAGTTTCAGCTCCTCTGATGGTGGTGGCAGGAGCAACAGGTTGTCTCCCTCAGGTGGTGGAACTGGGAGTAACAGGTGGTCTCCCTCTGGTGGTGGAGGTGGGAGCAGCTGGTAGTCTCCACCTTGCGGTGGGCGGGAGCAGCAGCTAGTCTCACCCTAGCAGCGGAGGTGGGAGCAGCAGGTAGTCTCCCCCTGGTGGTGGAGACAGGAGCAGCAGGTAGTCTCCCTCTATCACTGGGGATTGGTGCGGCTCTCCTTCGGTCGCTGGGAAATGGTGCGGCTCTCTTCTGGGCTCTGGCTGTGGATCTGGAGTACGTGTGGCTCCTCCCCATAGGACAGGAGATAGTGGGGCCCATCCCATATCTGCATGCAGGTAATTGACCACCATGGCTACGATGTCTAGGATGGACGCAGGGCGATGTTGCTGCTCCCAGGCTTCCCATTGCTCCACATCACTGGCCCATAGCAGGTTGACCTCCATCGGGAGGGCCTCCTGGAAGTTCCCCTCAGGGTCCCTCAGCCAGTCCCAGATTCCCTTCATCAAACATATATACATATTAAAACGGCTTTGATATGAAAATGAAAAACAAACAATCGGATACAACCTAATATTTCCATTTATGAACATCATACATAACATTTTCAGAGCAGAAACACCATATTTGAAATTTAAACTTTTTTCTGATTTTTTTCAAAAAGAACACATATACATAAACATGAAAAACTGTAATAAAATAAACTTTACGCAATAGACTTCTGTGTAAACAGGTGTAGAAAGCTGTATGCAAATATAAAATGATAAAACATAAATAACTAGTTATAAAAATAGCATAAAACAAAAGTATAACATAACTTATGCAACGTGAAAGCACTTTGAGTGAAACAGAGTTCAAAGGCTGTGTGTTCAGAGTTCTATTACAGCTTTCTAAGTACAATCTACGCAGAAAACAACAGACTGCCTTTTGACAATGGGCACAGCCATCAAAAGTTCTGTTTTTATTGCATTTGCAACCTGGCATTGTCTTTCATTCCGTGTGCCAGTGGGCGCAGCGCTGGCTGAAGGTTGAGGGGCATTTGCCAGCCGGCTTTCGTGTCTCTTATCAAAATGTTTCTGCCGTAGCTCCAGGGCTAGCTGCAAAATAAAGTCCCTCTGAGTGATTGTGTTGCCAGTGCACTCCTTGTACCAAACCAAAGCGTTGATGGCTGCCAAGTCCAAAACATTATAAAAAACAGACACAGGCCACCCGCGAGTACCACCTTTGACAGAATACAGCCGTGCCATTTGATCCAGTATATCCACACCGTACTTTGTGGTGTTGTAAAATGCAACAGTCTCTGGCTTTCATTTAGCATCAGTCCCGATGGTCACTTATCTGTGCAGAGAGCTTAGAATACGCACATTTTTAAAATTTCTTTGCACCGTCACACTCAGTGTGGCACAGTCATTCTGCCTGAGAAATGTAGTGTAAATAATAATAATATATGATGTCTAGAGTGACTTTCATCAGTGTTTCAAGCACTCAACAGGATTATAATACATTCTTTCACTATGACTTTGATTTTATTACAAAGCCCAGACTAAATTGTCTTCTATATTGTATTGATTTCAATATGCCGCATAAACTGCGGGTCTGGCGGTTGAAGAAGTAAGTGTTTAAAACTTATTCATTTTTACGATTCTGCGGCTGAAACACCGTATGGGTATTTAATTCAAATATTTAGTAACACTTAAGAACGGACATGCACGAGATATTCACATACGCAGAGATATTTAAATTTGAATTGCAAAAGTCGTTCAAAAAGCGGCTATGGCGTGCTAGTGTTAATAAATATTTACATAAGGAAAACAATAACTTACTTTAACTTAGATTTTTTTGAGGTTGCAACATCGACAATGGATAATTGAAAAAGATTATGACATGGTTTATTTAGATTTCCAGAAAGCTTCTGAAAAAGTCCCGCATTAATTCTCAAACTGAACGCAGTAGGGATTCAAGGAAATGCATGCACATAGATTAGGGACTGGTTAACATGTAGAAAACAGAAAGTACTGATTAGAGGAGAAACCTCAAAATGGAGCGAGGTAACCAGTGGTGTACCACAGGGATCAGTATTAGGTCCTCTGCTATTCCTCATCTACATTAATGATTTAGATTCTGGTATAGTAAGCAAACTTGTTAAATTTGCAGACGATACAAAAATAGGAGGAGTGGCAAACACTGTAGCAGCACCAAAGGTCATTCAAAATGATCTAGACAGCATTCAGAACTGGGCAGACACATGGCAAATGACATTTAATAAAGAAAAGTGTAAGGTACTGAACACAGGCAATAAAAATGTGCATTATAAATATCATATGGGAGACACTGAAATTGAAGAAGGGAACTATGAAAAAGACCTAGGAGTTTATGTTGACTCAGAAATGTCTTCATCTAGACAATGTGGGGAAGCTATAAAAAAGGCCAACAAGATGCTCGGATATATTATTATTATTTATTTCTTAGCAGACGCCCTTATCCAGGGCGACTTACAATTGTTACAAGATATCACATTATTTTTACAAACAATTACATATTTTTTCACACATTATTTTTACATACAATTACCCATTTATACAGATGGGTTTTTACTTGCGCAATCTAGGTAAAGTACTTTGCTCAAGCAGCAGTGTCCCCCACCTGGGATTGAACCCACAACCCTCCGGGCAAAAGTCCAGAGCCCTAACCACTACTCTACACTGCTGCTCTATTGTGAGAAGTGTTGAATTTAAATCAAGGGAGGTAATGTTAAAACTTTACAATGTATTAGTAAGACCTCATCTAGAATATTGTGTTCAGTTCTGGTCACCTCGTTACAAAAAGGATATTGCTGCTCTAGAAAGAATGCAAAGAAGAGTAACCAGAATTATCCCGGGTTTAAAAGGTGGTCGTATGCAGACAGGCTAAAAGAATTGAATCTATTCAGTCTTGAACAAAGAAGACTACGATATAAAGAATATATACATATATATATCAAATTATTTAAGCCGATTTTGCTGTTTATTACGTTTTTTTGTGTTAAGTTTGTTTTAAAAATAGATTATCCTGTTTCTTAATTAGTTGATGCACGCACTTTTTGAAAACAGGATATAGTTAATCACTTACCTTTGTGACTGTACAAACAAAAGAGCATGCAGCTACTTTACAGGTAAGCCAGCTGCAAACGGGAAGCTGTTTGGTTTGAAATGGCAGTGCTGTGACGAAATACTATCAAAACACAGCATTGGGTACAACGCAATAAAGCAGGCATCTGCAGCAGCCAGATCCATCACAATGCCTGCGCAGTAGCCCTGTACACACATTTGTGACTATCCCTCCAACACAAGGGAAGCAGAGACCGTAAAAAAGGTGCAGGGTCTGCTACAAAAATGAAAACAAAAGAAAAGACACAAGAAAAATGTGCAGTGGTTGCGAAGGACACCCCGGGTTCTGTTGTATTGAACATTTCAGTAAATGGCACAAAGCAAGTCAATAATGGCACACGTTTTGATGTTGTTTGATTTTTATTTGATAATTACTGTTTACTGATTATTTTTGTTATTAGCAGCGTTTTTGTTTTGTTCAAACAAAAAATAAAATTAAAAAAAAAAGTTTTTATCTCTATATTGAACATGGGTATGTAGTATACAGGAGCATAAAGGGTTAATGAAAACACAGTTTAGGTCATTTGTTTGTATTTTATTCATCATATGTTAACATTTTATAGCAATTACAGGTTTGAAAACATTATTATTATTATTTTCAAAATCTGGTACCTGGGAAGGGGTTTCATTTTTGAATCTGGAGTTGAAGTGGTTAATGGACTTTACTCGTATAGGCAAATATTTTTTACTATAAGTTAACTGCTCTTAGTCAAACTCGCTCTTAAATGTAATTATTTACTGTATTATTTATTTTGCTCTTATTTGAATTTGATCTTAGTTTCTACTGTACTGTACTTTATAAATGCTCTTATCTGTAATGTAATATTCTGTAATGTGATATTCTATAATGTGATATGCCTGGAAAATGGCATCTGCTAATAAATAAATAAACAAATAAACAAATAAATAAATAAATAAATAAATAAATAAATAAATAAATAAATAATAACTAGAACTGCCAGGCAGTTTTACAGCTTTCAAGCTCAGTACTAGTTGGAAATTTTGGCAAGCTGTAGCATGGCAACACAAGTGTCAGCAACAGATCAGTTTTATGGAGCAGTTTCAATTCAAACTACTGCATTAGTTCATTATCTCACAATGCTTTATAACTTTAAACACCATAGTAACAATGACCCTATATACACACTGTAAAGAGTTATAAGCTAATTTTACATTTAACCTTAAGGAGGGGTCAAAGGTCACGATCAAGGTCATTTTTGAACAGAGCATATATGGGTTCCTAAATGTGTTGTATAGTAGCCATAACCCTATGTGCACTGTAAGGAGTTATAAGCTAGTTTTACATTAACTTAAGGAGAGGTCTAAGGTCACAGGCAAGGTCATTTTTGGATAGAGCAAAATGGTTTTAAACATATGGTTTCCTATATGTGTTCCATAGTAACCATTAATCTATCTGCACTTTGTAAGGAATTATAAGCTAGTTTTACATTTGACCAAAGATTTTGAAAGGTTTTCAAAGAAATCAGGCGGCTGGTAACAGGGGGTCTTAGTACCTGCTACTTTAGTTGTGGGTGTCCGCTGAATGATGAGAGAGAGACAGAAGGATGCAGTTGACAGCGCCACTCAGGCGTCCAGGTTTTAGTCAAGTAAACAAAAAAGTTGCAGTGACAGGTGGCCGCCACTAGGGTACCAGCAATGATAGTCCTAGTCCACGAGGACATAAACAGACAGAGTGTAATCAAAATAAGAGCTAAAAAATGCACAACAAAATACAGTGAAAAAACAGCTAAAGACAAAAGTTTGCCAATGGCTTTGCGCTGCTCCCACTAAAAGAGAGGTCCCGCTCCAGAACCTACTCTGTGACACACTAAAATAAACTGTTGTGGGATCAAAATCCCCTAAATTAATCCATACACAATTCACTCACACTGGCTCTCCACACAGTAGTGAGGCTGCATGCTTGCTGGAACTAGAACACAAGAACTGGCTTTTCAGCTCCTTTTTTATACCATGTGGCTGGGCTTAATTGATCATCAATTAGTCAATTAAACCCCAGCCACAGTTTTGCCAAACTTAAATTCAAAACTCTACAACTTTATGTACAACTGCAAAAACCTGCCATATCTAGTGCACACTTAAATGCAATATATATATATATATATATTTATAAACTATACATATACACAACAATACAATACATTATTTACACATGCAGGGCTTTTGCCCTACCACACGGCCATATTGGTTTATGCACAAACACCATTTTTGAAAAAGTCAATTGTATTGACACAGGGATGATGCTTGTCAAGTTTGGAGTTAATAAAATAAATCTGTTTTACAAAAGGACACCATTTTTCCCTATTTGAATTCCATTGGCCCCAGGATGATGCCTACCAAGTTCAGAGTTAGTTGGTTAAACGGTTTACTAACAGAAGCAGTTTAAGGTGCATTTTGGCGAATTTGGTGGCAGCCATTTTGATAGTAAAATTTATCGCAGCAACTATTGCTTCACAAACTTGAAGCAGGTTTGGTTGCTTATCACGTATGCGAGGTTTCAGATCAATCGGATCACCGCTTCCCAAGAAGAAGATTTTAAAGAAATGCGTCAGGCCGCCATTTTGGTTGATGCAGGAGCGCAATTTTTATTTGCATCTGAACTGTAATCTACACGGGATGATACCTGCCAAGTTTTGGGACAAAAAACAACAATAATAATTTACTTATTTATTTATTTATTTATTTAAATAAATAAATAAATAAAATTTGTACAATAACAATAGGCTTCCCAAGCCAGCTTGGAAGCCTAATAATAATAATAATAATAATAATAATAATAATAATAATAAAAACATGTTTTCTGTTCTATATAATGTATTTTAAATTACATGTGGATGTTTTATTCCCATTATATAGCTTACTTGTAAAAATAATAGGATTTTCAATCAAATATAAACTAGTAGCTATGGTGACCAGTTACGGTTCACCAGTAAATTTTGCAAATGAGTACCATCGAAGGTTTGAACCTCTGTTTGGGTCTGTGTTACAAACCTTCGAAGGTCAAAATGTACCCTTCGTTACAGCCCTAAATTCCCTGGATACCTTAAGTTTGCCAAATTAATTCTACTAAAAGTTTGATTACTAAATTAATTAAGCCCTGTCTAGTTCCTCTGTATAGATTAAATGAACTGGTGAGAAAACCTTCAGTATTAACTGCTGTAGATAGGCATACTATAGAGTATTTATCCAGCTCACAAAATGATCTCCAAAACCCATCCTTACTAAAGTATTATACAGAAATGTCCATTCTATTCCATCAAGTGCTTTTTCAGCATTGAAAGATACAGCCATAGCAGGATCAGGCTTATCCCAGTTCAGTATTTGTCAATTATTGTCTAACATTATCTGATGAGAATCTACCTTTGATAAAGCCCTTCTGGTCTTGATGAATAATTTTATCGATAACCTTTTGAAGTCTAGCAGCTAAAAATGTTTACAGAATTTTGCAATCCGTTTGTTTAAGTGAGACTGGATGATAGATGCTACATTGTGAAGGGTCTTTATTGTGTTTTGGAATAAGACATATATGCTAGTTGCATAGATTTAGGCAGCTCCTTATTTAAAAAGGCATAGTTGAAAACAGAAGAAACAGGGTTAATATATTAAACTCAGACAGAGGAAAACTACACAGCATCGCCAAACAAAAAAATAAGATCAGCAAACCCCCTTCCTGCACTTCATTGCCCCCTTCTGCAACAGCTGACAGTCACTAAGAATTGTACAGTTAATGGCCACATTCAAATTAATGTCTATGAACACAAAATTGCAACTCAAATAAAGAAAAATCTTACCTGAATATCAATAGTTCATCGGAACTATTTACTGTTGTGGAAGGTTGTCCTTCAAATGTCTTAATACATCTTCAGAAACTGTCTGTTTGTTCGTCTGTCTACATGTGTGTTACACGTGGGGTTGGAGTGCACTCCACTAGCGTTTATTTTGAATTGAATATATTAGAGTACATTTGAGTTAAATACAACTGAAGCATAGAGCTTTAAGTTACTGTTTAGTGACTTAAAAGAAGTTACATTTTGGGGAAAGTATTTTGTTGTTGGAATTGTTTATATTGTATGTACAATTTACTTACCTGCAGTTCATTATATTAGTTTAACTTGAATCCCCATTTATAAAGATTATTTTTATATAAAATTCAGTACTGTGTGTGAGTGTGATTTTATTAGTTGTATATTGCTCTTGCTTAATTTGCATTTGTTATATGATTGAATATAAGTTCCTGTGGGCGCGTGCCAATAATAGGGAAACCACGTGACCATCAGGTGGAGGCATCGCTAAAGAAGAAAAGTAAGTGTGATAGTTTATGTCTGGTAACTGTGCAAAAACTAAAGGACCATTGGTTCTGGGATAATAGATAAGAATCCAGGGCCCTTACTGTTAGGTGCAAGGCCTATTTGTGTAGGGGTAAGTGAGACAAGTGTTACATATGGTTAAGTTGTTTTTGATCACTATGTTTAAATTGTGTTTGAATGTGTTTTATAATCGTTTTAATGTGCTTACTAATTCAGTTGCTTTAATATGCTTTTATATTTAGTTTCTATACAGTATTATTTAAAACACCAAAAGGCAGGAAATTAGCAGAGATAGTGTGAGATGGGGGAGGGGAACTGAAAGACAAGATGGATGCGCCCTGCTAGGTACAACGTAGCAACACGTCATGGACAGAGTGCAACCCCCCCCACCCCCCCCTTTGAGGAGGGGTGAGAGGGGAATGTGCAATGATACAGTGGAAAACCCTATCATTAGACAGAAGTGAGACAAATTTGGGTGGAGTCAACAATTGTTTACATAGGTATAAATATCAAACATCGTAAAGTATTGAATTGACTCCATGGATATCCGTGCTTTCTAATACAAAAATATGTACTGAGCTGTACTGAGACCTGGCCCAAAGTCACTTTAAATCTCGTGCTTATATGATTGTTTTGGAGGTATACCTTTCTTTGAATCAAAAACCATTTGTCAGCTTAATTTCTTTCACTACAAAGGTACTTGAGGGCATGGGTTACCGTGTATATTGTCACTGCTTGGTTGGTTGCAACGCACCAGTGACAATATCCACGGTAACCCACGCCATCTCGTACCTTAATGCTTTAGTATCCCGCTTGCAGCTTGTTCAGAATACCGCCGCTAGAATTCTGACTAAAACCAGGAAAAGTGAACACATTATCCCTGTTTGGCCTCTTTACACTGGCTGCAGGAGAGGGAGGAATTGCTGGGGGAAGGGGATGCCACAGTGCAGTATAGAATTGATTGTAAGATTTTCCTGTTAACTTACAAGGTCCTGAATGGATTAGCACCTAGTTATTTGCAGTTACTGACCCCCGTATCTTCCAAACCACACTCGGAGGTCACAGGATGCAGGGAGAGAGGAGAAGACCGTCCTGATTATTCCTATGGGTCAACAAAAGCATCACAGGAGGTAGGGGCTTTTTCTTGCAAGAAAATCGCCCTAAAGGCAATGGAATGAAATCTGCCTTTGTTTGTCAGGAAGCTGGGACCATTACAGTTTTCAAGTCAAGAGAAAAAAACACACTTTTATAAAATGGCTTTTTTTTATCTTAGTAGGTTTTAACAGTAACTTTATAATAGGACTAAAGGCACATTATTATGTGTATACTGTTTTAAATCTGTTAAATCTGTTATTTGAATGGTCTGAGTGTGGCAGTTGTATGTGTGACATGCTGTACAAATGTATTGTGGTTTGTTCTTTTTTTCCTGCTATACACTGTACAGTGCTTTGCGATACTTTTGTATAAAAAAACGCTATATAAATGCAATAAACAAATAAATAAGACTGGAAACTCCTGGTGTTCTAATATAATCTATATGGACAAATTCAGGACAATTATTCCCTTAAAGTCCTTCCGAAACTACAATAACCCTAATATTGCTACATCTGGGAACGTTTTTTCTAAGTCCTGCATTTTTTCCTTATTTTTTGTTACCTCAGATGTCCCTTCACCTTGTTCTCAAGATGAAACACGGTGTCGTCCAGTTTTGATATTCTGTCTTCTGTACCAGTAACCGTTTTACATTACTTTTCACCTCCGCTGTTCATTTCATACTTTGATCAAGTAGAAGCAGTGCTACTGTAGCTGTACAGAATCTGGCGTCAATGCCGTGCATTTGGTTACTATGGCAATGGGGTCAAATACCGGCTCCATGATTGGTGAAGAGATAAGTCATAAAAGGCCATTACTGTATTTCTGTCATGGGCAAATGTGGCAATAACATAAAAATGCCATCTCTCATGGCCTTTAATGAGATATCTTGTTTACATCAATAATATAATGTATATACATATAGCACACATCCCCTATGCATACAATGAAAGCTGAATGTATATACATGCCTTTGGGGGAAAAAATGTGACGTCTCTGACTCAGTGCCTGCATTTGTGTGGCTTAATTAGTTTATGAAGGGCTATATTAAAAATAAATTGTATATGTTATTGTAATGCAGTCAGTGTTTTCGCTGTCGCTTGTCACTCTTGCCAATTACAAATGTTTTTTGACAATGACAAAGAAAAAATCTGACTGCTTCTGTTTTGTATAATTTGTTTAATTTTTCAATAATTGTTTAATACAATGTTAGTTGTTAAAACACAACCGCACAATATGATAGAGAGACAGATAAAGCAGAAGATCATACTACTAGAATCTCAATGGAATTATAAAAAATGTTGGCAGAACTCAGTGGTTCTTGCTAATTCTGCAGTTTTGTCATCTTAAAAAGAGTGCGTCTCCAGGCAGAATGTTTCTATGTTCTGAAACAGGTTGTGTGTAGAGTACTGTAGTGATTACATCTTCCTTACAGGGAGAGGAAAGCAAACAGTTTTGTTCAAGGAAGGTACAGCTACAATTTTGCATGTTTTATCATTGTTTGATATTAAGAACATAAGAACATAAGAAAGTTTACAAACGAGAGGAGGCCATTTGGCCCATCTTGCTCATTTGGTTTTTAGTAGCTTATTGATCCCAGAATCTCATCAAGCAGCTTCTTAAAGGATCCCAGGGTGTCAGCTTCAACAACATTACAGGGGAGTTGGTTCCAGACAAAAGTGCCTCTTATTTTCTGCCCCTTTATCTAATCTCAATTTGTGAACCCTGGTCCTTATTTCTTTTTTCAGGTCGAAAAAGTCCCCTTGATTGACATTGTCAATACATTTTAGAATTTTGAATGCTCGAATCAGATCGCCGCGTAGTCTTCTTTGTTCAAGACTGAATAGATTCAATTCTTTTAGCCTGTCTGCATATGCCATGCCTTTTAAACCCGGAATAATTCTGGTAGCTCTTCTTTGCACTCTTTCTAGAGCAGCAATATACTTTTTGTAGCGAGGTGACCAGAACTGAACACAATATTCTAGATGAGGTCTTACTAATGCATTGTAAAGTTTTAACATTACTTCCCTTGATTTAAATGCAACACTTTTCACTACATATCTGAGCATTTTCTTGGCCTTTTTAATAGCTTCCCCACATTGTCTAGATGAAGACATTTCTGAGAAACATAAATAGGTCTTTTTCATAGATTCCTTCTTCAAGGTATCTCCTGATATATACAGCAGTGTGGAGTAGTGGTTAGGGCTCTGGACTCTTGACGAGGGTTTGGGTTCAAAGGTTTTAACATTACCTAGATTTCCCCTGTATAAATGGGATTTAAAAAATTGTGTAAAAATTATGTAATTGTTTGTAAAAATAATGTGATAGCTTGTAACAACTGTAAGTAGCCCTGGATAATATGCCTGCTAAGAAATAAATAATAATAATAATATGTCAAACATCTTGTTGGCCTTTTTATAGCTTCCCCACATTGTTTAGATGAAGACATTTCTGAGTCATCATAAACTCCTAGGGTCTTTTCATAGATTCCTTCTTCAATTTCAGTATCTTCCATATGATATTTATAATGCACATTTTTATTGCCTGAGTGCCTTACACTTTTCTCTATTAAATGTCATTTGCCATGTGTCTGCCCAGTTGAATGCTGTCTAGATCATTTTGAATGGCCTTTGCTGCTGCAACGGTGTTTGCCACTCCTCCTATTTTTGTGTCATCTGCAAATTTAACAAGCTTGCTTACTATATCAGAATCTAAGTCATTAATGTAGATTAGGAATAGCAGAGGACCTAATACTGATCCCTGTGGTACACCACCACAAGAGAGAGACTACCTGCCACTCCCACCTCCACCACTCGAGGGAAACTACCTGCTGCTTCTGTCTCTGCCACCAGAAGGAGACGACTGGGTGGAACCGTTGCCGTCCCAAGAGCCAGAGGGGGTGGAACCATGGCAGTCCCAAGAGCCAGAGGGTCTGGAACTGTTGCCATCCCGAGAGCTAGGAAGAGAGGATCCGGAGCTGCCGCTGCCTCCACCACCAGGAGGAGAGGAGCAGGAGCTGCATCTGCCTCCACCACCAGGAGGAGAAAAGCTGGAGCTGCCTCTATCTCCACCTCCAGGGGGAGAAGTGGAGCTCCCACTGCCACCTTCTTGGTCGGGGGCTCCCCTCCCAGCTTCACGTCCTAAGGGTCCGCATCACCTCCCGAGGGTCCGCATCTGCCGTCGCTTCCCGAGGGACCGTACCTGTCATCACCTCCCGAGGGTCCGCTGCTGTCATCGTCTTCGGAGGGACCACTCCTGCCCTGTCCTGCACCGCCTAGCGCTGCAAAGGTCAGGAGACCACCTCCACCAGCAGCAGTTCGGCCTGCTGGGATTGCCTTGGCTGGAATAACCAGTCTGTGCATGGTCAGCCTGGCCGTAGTTAAGAACATAAGAAAGTGTATAAAGTTAGTGTTGGGATGGGAGGAAGAAAGTTTACAAAGTTAGTGTTGGGATGGGAGGAGGACCTCCCACCATGGCCGCCATCCATGAACACTTTGCTGCCTCTGTTCCTGGGCCGGGACTACGACTGGGACTTTGGAACTAAGGGGGAGGTGTGCTGTGCACAAGGGGCGGGTAAGTGGCAGGGCAGAGGAAAAGCACTGCACATGTAAATAAATGTGTTACAGTTATTGTTTTATTTATGATTTAAAAATGTTTGTTTATTTTAAAACGGGGTACTCCTTGCCCCTGTGCGTATTTTATATTTGCTTTGTATTATTATTATGATTTATTTTATGTATAAATATGATGGTGAAAAGCCGTGTTTTATGGTTTGGCAGCATGGATGGGAAAGCCCCATCCCACAAAATCCTGTGCAGAAGGTGACCATCTCCTAAATTAATGAATTGATTAATTTGTTGCTCTGTGACAGGCTGGCTTGCAGTGGTGATGTGTGATGACGTCACGGACCAGGAAGTAACTGAAACCAAAACAATGGATGGGCGGGTGAAGCTGAATGCTATGGCATTCAGCTGAATTTATTAATAAACAAAACAAAAGATTTAAACAAAACAACAAAACACAAAAGGCACAAGGGCCAAACGAATAAACAAAGACTGTTTAGCAGTCGTTTTTAAATGTTGTTATTTTTCCTCACTCCGCTCCCCGTACTCTCCTCCTGCTGCTGTTGTTGCTGCTGCTGCTTTTTCCTCCGGCTACTTTTCCCCATTTTTTTTTTTTTTTTTTAAAAAAAAAACACACAAAAAAATACTTTTTGAAAAAAACAAAAAAAACGTCCTTTTCCTTCCTGGTCCGACTGTTGGAGGCGTTGTTTTGTCCCACGCAGGACACCATATGTGACAGGCTGGCTTGCAGTGGTGATGTGTGATGATGTCACGGACCAGGAAGTAACTGAAACCAAAACAATGGATGGGCGGGTGAAGCTGAATGCTATGGCACTCCGCTGAATTTATTAATAAACAAAACAAAAACAAAAGATTTAAACAAAACAACAAAACACAAAACAAAAAGGCACAAAGGGCCAAAACGAATAAACAAAGACTGTTTAGCAGTCGTTTTTTTTTTTTTTTTAGTCGTTGCCAATTATTTTTATTATTTTCTCCCAATTTGGAATGGCCAATTATTTATTACGGTCGGCTCACCGCTACCACCCCTGCGCTGACTCGGGAGGGCGAAGACGAACACACGCTGTCCTCCGAAGCGTGTGCCATCAGCCGACCGCTTTTTTTCACACCGCAGCCACTCAAGAGCTACAGCATCGGAGGACAACGCAGCTCTCGGGCAGCTACAGGCAAGCCCGCAGGCGCCCGGCCAGACTACAGGGGTCGCTGGTGCGCGGTGAGCCGAGGACACCCTGACCGACCTAACCCTCCCTCCCCGGGCGACGCTCGGCCAATTGGGAGCTCCCGTCCTCGATCGGCAAAGGAATAGCCTGGATTCGAACTCGCGACTTGCAGGCTATAGAGTGCATCCTGCACTCACGTGGAGCGCCTTTACTGGATGCGCCACTCGGGAGCAGTAGTCGTTTTTAAATGTTGTTATTTTTCCTCGCTCTCTCTGCTCCCCGTACTCTCCTCTGTACACTCCACCCCGCAGCACGGGCAGCTGCAGGTTCTTATACTCTGGCCAAGGGGTTAACTAGCTGTTAATTATCTTATTACCCCTCGACCACAGTCTGCACGCGTTTGGTAAGGATGCATGACTGTCAGCTAGTTAAATAATCAGTAGCTGATCAGTCATGCATCCTCACGAGGTTTTTAAATATAAATAAGAAATACGCAGCGCTGTTATCCGCGCCGCAAACAATAATACAAATAATAATAATTAGGGGCGGGACACTCTGCCACATGCTCATATAAATATAATATAATATAAAAGCCTGCCTGTTCAGTGTGGAGAGTATTTGGAAGGAGGTACGTAAACGAGAGAGAAAGGAGGAAAATGATAACAATTTCTAGACGTGCTGGCTCCAAAACCCAGCACGATACTTGTTATAGTTGTCATAGTTATTATTTGTCTGTTTTATTTTGGCCAACGAGCAGTTTTGTTTTGGTAAAGTGTTTTGTTTTTGTTTAAATCTTTTGTTTATTAAATAAATGCATGAGCAGCGCTTTGCATACCCCAATACTGCCTTGGGTGTCTCTTCCGGGTCTGACCTCATCCACCAGCCATCACTCCCACACTATCTTACCTGGGTTGTTGCCCTTGTTTTGATGTTGTCTCCCTTTTGTATTTTTTGTTGATTTCTCCCCCCTCCTTTCTCGTTGAAATGCTTCTGAACCTCCTCGAGGATCCTTTCTCCGAGTAGATTGGTTCCCTTTTTGTTTAAGTGCAGTCCGTCCCACCTATATAGATAGTTCTTGTTGTAGAATGTGGTCCAATGTTCAAGGAAGGTGAAGCCTTCCTGTGTGCACCACGATTTCAGCCAAGCATTTAGATTATTTACTTCTAGCTGTCCATATGGTCCTTTGCAAGGTGCTGGCACTATCCCAGAAATTACCGGTTTTGGTCTTATCTTTTAATTTCCTTCCTAGCTCTCTGAATTTGTTTTGCAGGGATCTTGGTCTGTCTCTTCCAATGTTGTTTGTACTGATGTGGACGACTACTACTGTGTCGTCTTCTGTTTGTTTTAGGAGCCTGTCCACATTCTCAGTAATGTACACGGCAAAGGCTCCCAGAAGGCAGCACATGGTTGTTGTAAGGGGGTCCAGACTGCGAACTGAACTTGCTGTGTTTCTCAATAAGGAGTCCCCAACAACCATGACCTCCCTTTTTTTGCTGCCTGGCCAGCACCATTTACGGGGTCCTGGATGTTGTTACTTTCGTTCTCTTGATGCTGGTTTTGATCATCTAAATTTTGAAGTGGGTCAAATTTCTTTGACGTTTTGATTTCTGGTGGTTGTGTTTGACTATGTTTCTTTTTTTCCCTGTCTCTGCCTATCTGAACCCAATTGTTTCGACCCTCTTCTGTCTCTCTGGTGGCTTTTCGTCTGTTAGGGATGCACAATTCCAAGAATTTTGGGTGTGTCAGCTCTCTCATTTCTTGCAGCTCAATTCTAGCATACTTACTCATTGAAGCAAGTCCTGGATCTTGCAGCATTTTACACACACTTGGTTTAGCTCTGCTGGGTTTTCTCGGATTTCCCACATCATGCAGGTGTCACAGATTACTGGCTTGAAGTCCATGTTATTTTTTATTTATTTTTTAAGTTTACGTGTAGTTTCTGCAGCTGTCAACCTGCTTTCAAAACTACTCTCTGCTCTCTACTCTCTACTCTCTGCTCTGCACTTTTCCACAAAGCACTTCTCCCACACTGCAGCTATCCACACTGCCGCTGTTTTAGAAATATTAAAGATGTACAGTAGTGAAAATTAAATGTTAACCTATAAAGTGTGGTTCTCAGGGGGTGGAGCTAGGCCCCCTGCATCCTATCATCTTCTTTAAATCTACTCTGTTTAACCATCAGTCACCCCTATGTAGCTGTCTGTTTTTTCGTTTCATGTATAACTATAGACTCACATCTAAATCGATTATTAGGAATTCAAAAGAACACTCACCTGCAGTAATTTTCTTTTTAGAATCAGGAAATCTCTGATGATCGCGTCATCCCTCTATCCAAATCCAGATGAAATGGCTAAAAAAATCCACCCGTTATCCTGTTTGATCCTACCAACACAGCGACTCGTCCTGGGCGCACAACTCCGACCTTCCACATCAGCCGCTGCAATGGTACAGTACTCGATTCTGCTGCTACTGTCTCCAGTGTTCTGACCTCCAAAGCTGAATGAAATCTTCCTTGGCACGCATTTCCAGCGCTTCTTTTAAAAGACTGACACACTCACAGAAATCTGAAAGCTCTGTTCGTAAAGTTATTTCTTTTCTGTTGCAATCCAGTGTTTAAGCAGCAGCAGTCCTCTCCCCCAGCTGTTCAGAATGACCAACGTTTTTACTCTCAGACTGCGTTACAAGATCCAGTAGCAGATAATTTCTAATGACAGCAAGTTTATTCAACTCTCAACCATGTCCTTTGGTGCCAGATTTCCAGATTTCAGTCTGGTTCCTACAGCCCTGCCAACTCCAGCAACTATCAGCGGACTACTCTAGTCAGCGCAAGCATACATGGCTGCAGGACTAGCTCCTTCTACAAGATTCTCTTACTCCACCGGCTGGACCACATATTCGATTTTCTGCTCCCAAAGCAGGATTAATCCAATTCCATTCAACCAGGACTGAATTATAGCTGTTATAGTGCACGCAAAAGACTCTTTACACCTTGCACCAGCTACAATCAAAACCTGTCAGGAATTCAATACCAATTCCGTTTGATGTCTATTACCTCCCCAACTCTCCTAGCAATACCAGTTGTCCGTCTTCTCAAGTGTGAAATATCTAAGAGCTCTCTGACTGCTTCTCCTTCTCTTCTGCCTATCTCTATAGATATTCTTAGCAATTCGATTTGATGTCAATCTCCTCTCCAACTCTACTGTCAATCCCAGCTGTCCGTCCCCTTCTGCGAGGAATCTCTAAGAGCTCTCCGACCCCCTCTCCTGCTCGCCTACCTATCTCTATAGAAATTCTTGGCAATTTGATTTCAATTCTCCGTCGAGGCTGCTTCTCTCCATTTGAGGATTTAACAATGGAAACCATACGCCTATCTGCTCCGAATAACCAGTTCCTTTTATTTCCAGTTTTCCTACTCTGGGTATCTGTCTCAGTGATCTCACGCTCATTCTAGATTCCCATTTATTCTCTTCCTTCGTATTTCAAAACGGATCAGCTTTGGCAAGGACAATGTATTTAGCTTTCAAAAATCAACTCTCCTCTGTGCTCTTACGTTTCCATGATGAAGTATATCACAGAACACAAGGCCATTTCATCCTCTGACGCTCTGTTCATCAATTCAAGCCGATCCATTGTATCAAGGCATTGTTTTTCTTCACATCCCTCCACTTTGGTTTCCAGAGCAGGTCTTCCCCCACAATTCTACACTCCTCAATCATTCAGGTTCTCCTTTTGTCTGTACTCATCTTTAGCGGAGAGCCAGGGGTCCATTCTTTGGGTGGTTAGTGATTCCACTTTCTCCAACCGTTTGTTAAGCTTCGCTTCATCTACCTCTTAGAGGAGGGTTCTCTATGAGTCAGAAGGGACCCCCGGCCAAACCCCACCTCTAGCATCACATGATCATTTTCTTCTCTTCCAGGTTCTGATGCCTCATTTATGTGTGGGCCCCCAAGCGACGGGACCCCTCTTCGTTTGTCAGGTCTCCTCAAAGACGGTGACCCCTCTCCTGTTTGTCGGGTCTCCTCAGCGACGGAACCCCTTTCTATAAATGTTGGGCTTTGAAAAGGCAGTACACCCCTCTCTATATGTTCCAATATCTACTAACTCCATGTTTTTCTTTCCGTTTCACAAGCCTCTTCGTATGTCGGGTTACCTCAGATACGGTGTCCCCTCTTTGTATGTCGGGTCACCTCAAAGATGATGGCCCCCCCCTCCTGTTTGTCGGGTCTCCTCAGCAACGGAACTCCCCTACTGCAAATGTTGGGCTTTTGAGAACCGGAACCTCTCTCATGTGTTTAATACATACTAATCCATGTTTTTCTTTCCGGTTCACAAGCCTCTTCATATGTCGGGTTACCTCAGATACGGTGTCCCTCTTTGTATGTCGGGTCACCTCAAAGATGATGACCCCCCTCCTGTTTGTCGGGTCTCCTCAGCAACGGAACTCCCCTACTGCAAACAGAACCTCCCATGTGTTTAATTCTAATCCATGTTTTTCTTTTGGAGCCTCTTCAAGATTCGGGAAGACGGTGACCCCTCTCCTGTTTGTCGGGTCTCCTCTATGACAGAACCCCCCTTCTATACGTTGGGCCTTTGAAGAGGCGGAGCCCCTCTCTTTACATGTTCTATATGTTACTAAACTCCATGTCCTTAAACATATTTTTTTTTAACATCTCAGTAGCGGAATTTGTGTATAGAAGGGGTATTGGACACAGTTCCAGGATTTCAAGCAACAGCCACACAATTCCCCCTTCAGCCAAATCCAGAGCCTACACTGTTCTGATGCGCGGCACATTCACTTCATTTAAATGCCTGATTTCTTTTACTCTGAAGATAAAATGGCATTGCATTCCATGACAAGCAAATCTACAATCTCATCATGAGCTTCCCATAAAACTGACTAGTGGTTTTGATACTTTTGAAGAACATATTGGTTTTATAACATTAACTTGTGGTTTTTGACACTTTCGAAGGACATATAGGTTTTTATAACATTGACTAGTGGTTTTTTTGATACTTTTGATGAACATACTGGTTTTTATCATTAACTTTTAGGGAGCATGTACACCTTTTCTATTTGTACAAATTATACTCTACATCATGTGTAGGGTGTGCTTACTGTATAACATATGTCATATTTTGCAGTTTGGATGAGAGGCTCTGCCAGAACAAACTCTGCAACATGATTTCTGTTAAATAAGAGACACACTACACATAGTAACTTATTATAAATGACAAAAATGAAGACTGTACTTATGAACTACTATTAAATATACAAAAAGTGTATATACAGACGTGCTCAAATTTGTTGGTACCCTTACAGCTCATTGAAATAATGCTTCATTCCTCCTGAAAAGTGATGAAATTAAAAGCTATTTTATCATGTATACTTGCATGCCTTTGGTATGTCATAGAATAAAGCAAAGAAGCTGTGAAAAGAGATGAATTATTGTTTATTCTACAAAGATATTCTAAAATGGCCTGGACACATTTGTTGGTACCCCTTAGAAAAGATAATAAATAATTGGATTATAGTGATATTTCAAACTAATTAGTTTCTTTAATTAGTATCACACATGTCTCCAATCTTGTAATCAGTCATTCAGCCTATTTAAATGGAGAAAAGTAGTCACTGTGCTGTTTGGTATCATTGTGTGCACCACACTGAACATGGACCAGAGAAAGCAAAGGAGAGAGTTGTCTGAGGAGATCAGAAAGAAAATAATAGACAAGCATGGTAAAGGCTACAAGACCATCTCCAAGCAGCTTGATGTTCCTGTGACAACAGTTGCAAATATTATTAAGAAGTTTAAGGTCCATGGAACTGTAGCCAACCTCCCTGGGCGCGGCCGCAAGAGGAAAATCGACCCCAGAGTGAACAGAAGGATAGTGCGAATGGTAGAAAAAGAACCAAGGATAACTGCCAAAGAGATACAAGCTGAACTCCAAGGTGAAGGTACGTCAGTTTGTGATCGCACCATCCGTCGCTTTTTGAGCAAAGGTGGGCTCCATGGAAGAAGACCCAGGAGGACTCCACTTTTGAAAGAAAACATAAAAAGCCAGACTGGAATTTGCTAAAATGCATATTGACAAGCCACAATCCTTCTGGGAGAATGTCCTTTGGACAGATATGTCAAAACTGGAGCTTTTTGGCAAGTCACATCAGCTCTATGTTCACAGACGAAAAAATGAAGCTTTCAAAGAAAAGAACACCATACCTACAGTGAAACATGGAGGAGGCTCGGTTATGTTTTGGGGCTGCTTTGCTGCGCCTGGCACAGGGTGCCTTGAATCTGTGCAGGGCACAATGAAATCTCAAGACTATCAAGGCATTCTGGAGCGAAACGTACTGCCCAGTGTCAGAAAGCTCTGTCTCAGTCGCAGGTCATGGGTCCTCCAATAGGATAATGACCCAAAACACACAGCTAAAAGCACCCAAGAATGGATAGGAACAAAACATTGGACTATTCTGAAGTGGCCTTCTATGAGTCCTGATCTGAATCCTATCGAACATCTATGGAAAGAGCTGAAACTTGCAGTCTGGAGAAGGCACCCATCAAACCTGAGACAGCTGGAGCAGTTTGCTCAGGAAGAGTGGGCCAAACTACTTGTTAACAGGTGCAGAAGTCTCATTGAGAGCTACAGAAAACGTTTGATTGCAATGATTGCCTCTAAAGGTTGTGCAACAAAATATTAGGTTAGCGGTCCCATCATTTTTGTCCATGCCATTTTCATTTGTTTTCTTATTTACAATATTATGTTGAATAAAAAATCAAAAGCAAAGTCTGATTTCTATTAAATATGGAATAAACAATGGTGGATGCCAATTACTTTTGTCAGTTTCAAGTTATTTCAGAGAAAATTGTGCATTCTTCGTTTTTTGTGGAGGGGTACCAACAAATTTGAGCACGTCTGTATCTATGGTGTGTGTTCTATGCACAGGATGACATCTATAATTAATAAATAGTTTATAATGTCTATTAAAATGTTGAAGTGATTTCCCCCTGATATTGAAATGTATTACAAACCCAGTATATTGTATTGGCTTTTATTAAATACACCCCTGAAAGTAACAAATGTAACAAAATAGCATTTGGAGACGTGTGCAAAAAAATCTTCCTTTCTTTGTTTGCTAGAAGTATGCAATATCTGGAATACAAGGGGGAAATGCATAGCTAGCATGTCTCAGCCTTTGTTGAGATGTTCTGGCATCATTGAATTATTCTGTTAATGAGCCATTTGTCTGCACAGGTCCCTAGTTATCTTGTCATACCAAATCAAATGACATGGGGTTTGTCAAATAGTGCAGTCAACCAAAAACCTGACAACAGCTTAGCAGAGGGTGGGTATTGGGTATTGCTCACATTGCTCATTCATATTACGCCACATTCTGGAAGAATGGCAGTATAAAAGAGACGATTGTCAATTTTGAATGGCAAAACACTGTTTTTTTCTGTTTTAATAAATATTATGTTTAAATCGTAAAATATATTTAATACTTATTTTTGGACTATGAAATGCAGTGAAATAAGCAAAATAAGAAACAATACAGCCCTAATTATGACATATTCATACTACCTAGTCCTTCTGTCCATACACTTGTAATATCTATTTCAATACCTTCACGTATACCATGTGACTAAGAATTAAATGCCATTTTAGTAACTGGGATGGGATGATTAATTCTAGATCGCAACTTATATCAATATGTATCCTCATGAACTGCCACATCTGTAGTTTTTCTGCATATGTCAACATTTCCAATTTCTTTTCGTTGCTGTTTACATATAGTTGCTATGGCAACAATGGTCAGCTACTTCTTAAATTCCCCAGATCAGCTCCATCTGATTTAACTCTTCGGAGCAACAAACACAGCAGCCTTGTCATTTTAGCCTCTTGTTTGAAGGAGTATAGAAATATTCAAAGTACTCTAGGGTCTTGCATTTGGTTCCATAGAAACTGACAGCTCTTCAATAAAAGCCCGCAGAATGAATGTGGCCTTCTCAGGGATATCATACGACAGAGCCTGTGAAAGCCTTTTATTAAAAACCTTACCTCTGATGGGATAATTTTACATATCGGGTCACATAATCCCTTCCCATGATGCTCAGCCAGGAAATGAAAAGGAATCCAACCTGCAGATTTTTGTTTGAAGAGCCAGATTTTCATAACATGACAGGATCGATATGTTTGTCACTGAATTTATAAAGACAATACAGTACAAGAACTAGCATGGACACTTAGCGTATCTTAAGTTACAGTACACACAACAGAATACTTTACAAAGGCATGGCTGAGTGAGCACTTTAAACCAATAGGTAAGGCTCTTTACAGGGTTTAATGTTTAGAACTTAAAGAGATATGAAGAACTAACGTGACCTATTAGTGTCTTTAAGCATGGTGTTTGAATTAACCAATATCCAGTGCTGAAGCAGGTGATGAAAAGCAGGAGGTGATGGAGACCAGGCGCAATTCGGAAACAAATGTAAGAAATAGAGAGTTCCATTATCCAATTATATACGTTAATTTAATTTTGCTTGCAGGCCCCGGAGCAGGGATTTTATGAAAGCACACTACTAAAGTATTTTAGATTCAGGTTGCCATTTCAAACTAGTATTAAAATATTCTTAGTTATGTTTTGATAGAGCTTCAATAACAACGGAAATATGTAGAACCTTGGTGTATTCCAGGGGGTTGGAGCTGGGGCTCCTCCATTGTGTCATCCTGCTAAAATACCTGCCAGTCACCCTTTAATTACCTGTCTGTCACCCTATTTAAACTGTAGTCACCTTCCTAATTCTTGTCTTGCTTTTCAGTTTGCAGTTACCACGCAGACTTGCAGACCCAATCTTAAAAAAAAACAAAAACTTTGTTTAAAATGACTACTCACCCGAGGAAGCTTTCGTTTTCATCTGACTCAGATGAAGATTTTTTCTCTCCTTCTGGCTCTCTTCCTTTAACAAACAATCCACTGAAAAAACTTGTCCTGTTTCTCCTCCATCTGACAATGCTGCCGAAGATTTCCATGCAGCCAGTCCTGCTGCTTCAAGCACCGCTTATCCAGCTGTGCCCACTGCCATTCCTCTTTACCGCTCCAAGCACTTCAAACCTCAGGATGATTCTCCAGCGCAACTTTTTTACAAGGATTGGCCCATCGGCAAACTCATCAAAGCTCTTTTCAAAAAAAGGATTGCCCAGTGAAGTAGGGAGTGATCGGGCTGCTTTATTTGTTTCATATTACAATTCCATATTAGCCAAGCCTGTTTTCCCCTATCAAAAGTAACAGCAGTTCATGCTTTGCCCCTGCTGCTGTGCAAGCTTCACTCACCTCTGATCCAGCGACTACAACCCCTCAGTTTTCAATTTCATGTGATCTTTCCTCCGATTTACGTTTTTTAATGATATCAAGCAACTCATTCATCCTCTTTCCACCACAAGTTCTACAGTATCTGATCGCCTGGATGCACTAGGATCACTAGCTTGGAACCGGCAGCTATTACTTCCTCATCAGGGGCAACAGTGTTCGTCTCTCCCGCTGCGTCAGCCACGCCCACACCTACTCTCGAGCTGCCAATCTTCACTCTAGCGACCGCCTCTAGTTCAGGAACGTCCTCTACTTCAGTTGATCATCGCCACTCTCTCTCCTTAAACTGAGATGCAATATTATTGAAGATAGAGACGTTAATCAACCTCAAAATTTCTGGATCACAGTGTAGATGACTGTGGAAATCTGTCTGTTACTCTAAAATCTTGGGATCCTCGGCTGTGTAAAAAACATACTCTTAGAGAATTTGTGCTTGCATTTTTTGTTTTTTTGTTGTGCTATTTAATAAACACACAGTTTTTGGGAGCTAAATATTGGTTTATTATTTACCTCTTTACACATCATTGTCACAAAAGGGGGTGTTTTTCCTCTCTGCCGAGCGGTTAGATTAGTTTTACTGAAAATAAAAAATAAATAAAAATAAAATAAAAAAATAATAATTAATCACTAACTATAATTTCTAACAATTTTCTCTCTTTGCATTGGTGGCAGGGGAGCCGGGTGTCCTCTTTTGGCAAGTGAAGCTCACTTCCCAACCTTAGAGGCAGACAACATCATCTCGCCCTCCGAGAGGAAGGTCCCCGCTGATCAGAGGGGACCCCCGGCCAAAAATTTAACTACATTTCGTTTTCCATTCTCCTGCTTCAATCTATTCATTTGCACCTGTGCCAGTCTCCCCCTTTCGGAAAGCAAAGCTGGCTCCCAACTTTCGAGCTATTCATTGACTCAACTTATCCAAGGTGGGGGGAAACCCTGGGCCCTCTTTATGTGCTTATTTCTTTATTCTCTTTTCCAGCGCTTTTGTTCTCCCTGCATAGATCGCAATGCTCTCTATGTGGCCTCGGAGCGTCAGCCGAGTCTGACCTCTCTCAATTAGATGCCTCAGTAAGTCAGGGAGACCTCAGTTTGTCCTCTATCCTTCCTTAGTTTCCCCTTGGAGGAAGTACCTCGCTTCCCGGCCTTGGAGGTTGATCAGATCGGCCTCACCTCAGAAAGTAGTCATGGGGAAACCCCTATTCTGTTGCTAATCATAAAGGTTAATGCCTGTCGAAATGAGAAAACAGGAGTACATGATCGGATTTCGTCCATAGACGAAAATCATTGGGACTTAACGATGCATCTCAATTATCTCTTATGAATAGCAACTGTCGTTAAGTAGGCCTATTTAATGGCAGTTGCTTTTCATAAGAGATCATTGAGATGTGTTGTTAAGCCCCAATGATTTTCGTCTATGAAGGCATGTTTTAAATGAATTGACATAAAGCTTAACGATTACCTCATTAGCATAAAGTTTTCATGGGTCCTGAGTGTCAACCTGCTATTCATAGGAGTGAATGACAGCAACATGCTTTTGATAACTAGGAGTTATTGAACGCTTTCTACAGTCAAGTCTAAACTAACGACAGCCTCGGCAGACTATTTTTTAAAAGACATACAGTGCCGTGAAAAAGTATTTGCCCCCTGTCTGATTTTCTGCATTGTTGCACATTTTTCACATTGTATTTGGTCAGATTTTTTTGTGGGTTATAGTAGTATATAGAGGGAGTCTGAGAGAAAAAATGACACCAAAGTTTGGTGCTTCTTTAATTTTTTTGGTGTGCAAGGTAATCAAACATGCAATCTTCAGGTGTGAAAAAGTTATTGCCCCCCCTAGTTAACTCAACCCAGTTAAAGGGATAATTAGGGTCAGCTGTTTGAGTACTTTGGTTAACAACCAGGCCTGATTTGGGCCAGCCCTGCCCAATATAAATCTGACTAACTTTGGCCCTTACCATCAAAGTGAAGTTGTCAGCACACAGGTTCTAGAGGCACATCATGCCACGAACAAAAGAAATTCCTGAAGACCTCCGGAAAAAAAGTTGTTGATGCCTATCAGTCTGGAAAGGGTTACAAAGCCATTTCTAAGGCTCTGGGGCTCCACCGAACCACAGTCAGAGCCATATTGTCCAAATGGAGAAAGTTTGGGACAGTAGTGAATCTTCCCAGGAGTGGCCGTCCTGCCAAAATCTCTCCAAGAGCAAGGCGTAAAATCGTCCAGGAAGTCACAAAGAACCCTAGAACAACATCCAGGGATCTGCAGGCCTCTCTCGCCTCGGCTAAGGTCAGTGTTCACGACTCAAGAGTTCTGGAACAATGTTCTATGGACAGATGAGTCAAAAGTGGAACTTTGTGGCTGACATGGGCCCCGTTATGTCTGGTGAAAACCAAACACTGCATTCCACAGTAAGAACCTCATACCAACGGTCAAGCATGTTGGTGGTAGTGTCATGGTTTGGGGATGCTTTGCTGCATCAGGATCTGGACGCCTTGCCATCATTGAAGGAACCATGAATTCTGCTCTGTATCAGAGAATTCTACAGGAGAATGTCAGGCCATCCGTCCGTGCGCTGAAGCTGAAGCGCAGCTGGGTCATGCAGCAAGACAATGATCCGAAACATACAAGCAAGTCTACATCAGAATGGTTGAAGAACAAGAAATTTAAAGTTTTGGAATGGTCTAGTCAAAGTCCATACCTAAACCCCATTGAGATGTTGTGGCAGGATCTGAAACGAGCAGTTCATGCTCGAAAACCCACAAATGTCACTGAGTTGAAGCAGTTCTGCATGGAGGAGTGGGCCAAAATTCCTCCACGGCGCTGTGAGAGACTAATCAATAACTACAGGAAGCATTTGGTTGCAGTTATTGCTGCTAAAGGTGGCGTAACCAGTTATTGAGTCTAAGGGGGTGATTACTTTTTCACACGGGGGCATTGGGTGTTGCATAACTTTCTTTCATTAATAAATGAAATATGTATCAAATTTGTGTGTTATTTGTTCACTCAGGGTCCCTTGTATCTAATATTAGGTTTTGGTTGAAGATCTGATAACATTCAGTGTAAAAAATATGCAAAAATGCAGAAAATCAGACAGGGGGCAAATACTTTTTCACGGCACTGTATTTTATTACTACACTTGCTCTGTCATACAGTTTGATTAACACTGCCTATTTTGAAAACAAAAAAAATCTGTAGCTTTATATGAAGGAAAATGTTTAATATAAATATATACTCACACAAGTATATTCAACATATTCTCTGGCATAATCATTTTGAAACAGCATTGTGAAGCAGTGAGCAAGTGAGAGACTGAGGATAGACAGTTATTTTATTATTATTATTTCTTTGCCGTGATCCGCGGCTGACAGCGGTCCTTTTCTTTTAATTTCTTTTACCTGTGTTCACACGGATAAGATTTACATTCTTAACTGCAGGACCAAAAAAAAAAGAAGCAAAAAGCACTGTGGAGGAAGTTTGAATAATACTGTAATTCTAATAATAATAATAATAATAATAATAATAATAATAATAATTTTGAAAACTTTAAATGTTAATCTTACAAATTCATAATTATTATTATTATTATTATTATTATTATTATTATTTAATAAACCCTGCTTAAAGCTGGGAATCAATCAGGGTTTATGTTTATGAATCGGTGAAAAAGACTCCCTTTCAAATACTTATCAAAACTTGCATTGAGGTTCAATCAGTGTTTATTTGCAATACCAAGCCAGCCCCAATTTCCCACCGATTGCATCAGCAGCACTGGGATAGTTTTTCAAAATAGGCAGTGTTAATCACGGGTATGTCAAACTGTATAACAGAGTAAGTCAGTTTAGACTTGACTGTAGAAAGTGTTCAATGACTCCTAGTTATAGACAGCTTTTTGCTGTCGTTCACTCTTATGAATAGCAGGTTGATGCTCAGGACCAATGAAAACTTTATGCTAATGAGGTAATCGTTAAGCTTTATCTCAGTTTGTTTTAAACACGCCTTCATAGATGAAAGTCGTTGGGGCTTAACGACACATCCCAATTATCTCGTATGAATAGCAACTGCCGTTAAATAGGCTATTCATAAGAGATAATTGATAATTTACATTGATCATGTACTCCTGTTTTCTCATTTGGACAGGCGTTAACCCTTTATGAATAGAGCCCGGTATACTGTACAGGACAGGACATTTATCAATTTGTATTCATCTGTTTAGAGCCTAAAATAGAGAAAATATGCGTTTATGTCTCTGTGTGTGTATGTGTGTGTGTGGCACAAGTACAAAATTAAACTTTATAATATATTAACCTAAATATATTATCATATATATCATAATGTATGTGTTGTAATATATTTAATATATTTCGCCATATACAAATGTGTTGTCAAATATAAGGTAATATACAGTATACTGTTTATCTACTGTGACTAGCAATGTAAGCGAAATATAAATTAATCTTACCTTAGTCGTGTTAACGGGGTCCTAGGGCTACAGGAATGAGTCCTGAAAATTGAGAGAAAGAAAAGTTTAAATGCAACGCAAAGATCGTCAGTAAAACCTTGTGTGGATTGTATGGGAAAGCTGCACATTCTCTATAGAATGACATGATGTTTTAGCCGTCTGTTTTATTAAGTTTGCGTTTTGTTTTCACTTACCGGTGGTGAGGTGGTTTCAGTATAGGGGCAGCCATGTGTGCGCAACCTCCTGTTACAGCACGGGAACGCTCTTAATTGAGGTCTATGGCTGGGGCACGCCCACTGCAAGTCTATGGGGGAAGTATAGCCCTTAGATAATGGCGAAAGGTAATATTTAAATGTAGGTGCTATAGCCCTAAACTGAATAAACAATCTAAAGATGTATTGAATGATTGAAATGCAGCTAAATGTATGAAAAGAAATGTATTTTCTTTTTCCCCCTACTCTGGTAGTTTAGTCCGAAGGTGGGGCTATCTAGAAGACTAGGGTATATATAGGAGGTATCTTCTGATAACACAAAAGACAGCCATCTGCACTGCATAAGGATGGATATGTATAGAACGCATGTGTGTGCTATCTGCCAACATAGTCCTAAAACACTGGAGAATACAGAACATACTGGTATTACAGCTCAACGTATACAGCCCAACTGTGGCTGTGAAACCATCCCTCCCATTAAACTGTATTCTGTTGCTCATCCCCTATGACACTGAAAAGCTCTTGGTTGATTGGTGCTACCCTCTCAAACTGACATGACACAGCACGTTCCACTCGCCCATGTAAACAGTCTCATAACAGTGTACCTCATACACTTCCTTTTTAGAAAGTGACAATATCATTGTGTCATACATCTGTCACATGGGTGTCCTGTTATTAAAGTGCTCCCCCTATTCATGTTATTATGAATGCTAATGTCAGCCCATCACCCCTTCCTCCCTTGCAAAAGACTGTATTCTGCCATTGAGCATCTGCAATTCCATACAACAGAAAGTTATGCTAGGACATAGATTCATATTCTGTCATGCACCTGTGTCTCACGATTCAGCATACATATACACTTCCCCTCATGTTACCCTACATGCAGTTCCCCACCCCCCACGCAACAAACTGACACACATCAAACATGTGGATGCCACACTAGACATTGGTCATGGCAGTGGAATTCATAGAGGTAGTGTGATGCTGGTGCCACTATTATGCATTCGTCTCTTACTAGACATGCATAAGTAGTGCCCTGATATACACGACCCCCCAACGCACTGGCATGGCAGTAGACCTCATACACCTGGTGGACATTGATGATGGATGTCTCTTCTGTTATCTGCAGAGAGCTGTATGTTGTTCGTCTTAACTGATGATGGCTGCCAGTGGTTATTATTATTATTATTATTATTATTTATTTCTTAGCAGACGCCCTTATCCAGGGCGACTTACAATCGCAAGCAAATAAATTTCAAGTGTTACAATACAAGTAATACAATAAGAGCAAGAAATACAATAACTTTTGTTCAAGTGTGACAAACCACAATTCAATAATACAGCAGATAATAGTGATAGTTACATCAGGATATGATTAAATAGTGATAGTTACATCAGGATATGATTGAGTACAAAATACTACAGGTTAAACACTTGGCAGATTACAGTATTCTGAAGTACAGGATTAAATGCAGTAAAATAGGGGGCAGATAAGAGCAAAATAAAGCACATTTAAATGAAGGGTGATAGTGTCCCAGGATACAAACAGAGGAGTTCTACAGGTGCTGTTTGAAGAGGTGAGTCTTAAGGAGACGCCGGAATGTGGTCAGGGACTGGGCAGTCCTGACATCTGTAGGAAGGTCATTCCACCACTGCGGAACAAGGGTGGAGAAAGAGCGGGCTCTGGAGGCAGGGGGGCGTGAGCGGAGGTAGAGCCAGTCTTCTAGTGCAGGCGGAGCGGAGAGGTCGAGTGGGGGTGTAGGGAGAGATGAGGGTCTGGAGGTAGCTGGGTGCAGTCTGGTCAAGGCATCTGTAGGCTAGTACAAGAGTCTTGAACTGGATGCGAGCGGTGATCGGGAGCCAGTGGAGCGAGCAGAGTAGTGGAGTAAGCGTGGGCCAAGCGGGCAGAGAGAACACCAGGCGGGCAGCAGAGTTCTGGATGAGCTGGAGCGGACGGGTGGCGGACGCAGGGAGGCCAGCCAGGAGGGAGTTGCAGTAGTCTAGGCGGGAGAGTACCAGGGCCTGGACCAGGAGCTGGGTAGCATAGTTGGTGAGGAAGGGTCGGATTCTTCGGATGTTGCTCAGGAAGAATCGGCAAGTGCGTGCCAGAGTGGAGATGTGCTGGGAATAAGAGGCAGGGGTCCAGGGTGACTCCAAGGTTCTTAGCGGAGGAAGAGGGAGAGAGTGTGGTAGATTCAGAGGAACAGAGATAGAGAGATCAGAGGAGGGGAGGAGGAGGGAAAAGAAAAGGAGGTCAGATTTAGAGGTTGAGTTTGAGGTGATGAGAGTGCATCCAGGAGGAAATAGCAGACAGACAGGTAGAGATACGGGAGGAGATGGTGGAGTCAGAGGTGGGGAAGGAGAGGAAAATCTGAGCATCATCAGCATAGAAATGGTATGAGAAACCATAGGATGCGATGAGGGGCCCAGGGAGCGGGTAGAGAGAGAACAGGAGAGGACCCAAGACTAACCCTTGGGGACTCCAGTTAAGAGTGGGTGAGGTGTGGAGGTTGCTCCCGCCAGGTTACCTGGTACGTGCGGTTGGAGAGGTAGGAGGAGAACCAGGCCAGAGCAGTGCCAGAGATCCCCAGGTCAGCAAGAGATGATAGTAGAATAGAGTGATCAACAGTGTCAAAGGCAGCAGATAGGTCGAGGAGAATTAGGACAGAGGAGAGAGGCAGCTCGGGCACACTTAAGTGAGTTGGTGACAGACAGGAGGGCGGTTTCAGTGGAGTGAGCAGAGCGGAAGCCAGGTTGGAGAGGGTCAAGCAGAGAGTGGTTGGACAGGAAAGCAGAGAGCTGGCGGTGTACAGTTCGCTCGAGGGTTTTGGAGAGGAAGGGTAGGAGGGAGACAGGACGGTAGCTCTGGAGGAGGTGGGGTCGAGGTGGGTTTTTGAGGAGGGGAGTGATAGAGGCTTTTTTGAAGGCAGAGGAAAGATACCAGAAAGTAGAGAGGTGTTGAGGAGGGAGGAGATGAAGGGGAGTAGAGCAGGAGCAGCAGCTTGAAAGAGGTGAGTGGGGAGGGGGTCCAAGGCACACGTGGTGGGTTTGTGACCCTGGAGCAGGGAGAGAGGTCAGAGTCTGAGAGGGGCAAGAAGGTGGAGAAGGAGGGCGAGTTAGTAGGGGATGTAGTGGGTGTAGGGGTTGGAGCAGGAGGGTGCGGGGAGGGAGAGGTGTTAAAGAGTTTGCGGATATCTGAGATTTTAGAAAGAAGAAGGAGGCAAAGTCATCAGGGGAGATAGAGGAGGGAGGAGGAGGGGGAGGGTTTAGGAGGGAGGAGAAGGTAGAGAATAGTTTATGTGGGTTGTTAGTGGAGGCTTGGATTACAGATTGGAAATAAGCACATTTAGCAGAGGAGAGAGTAGAGGAGAAGGAGGAGAGGAGAGTGCGGTAAAGGTCTAGGGCAGCAGGGAGTTTGGTTCTCTTCCATTTCTTTTCAGCAGATCGCAGTGTGATTCTTGCCGAGCGGAGCGCAGAGGAGAGCCAGGGATGGGGAGGGGAGGGGCGAACAGGTCGGGAGGTGAGGGGAGAGAGGGAGTCGAGGGAGGAGGTGAGTGAGGAGAAGAGGGTGGAGGTAGCAGAGTCTACGGAGAGTTGTGAAAAGGAGTCGATAGGAGGGAGGTGAGAGAGAGCAGTCGAGGCAAGGACAGAGGGGGAGAGAGATCGGAGGTTATGGGGAGAGGTGACAGTGGGGGTAGGAGGAGCAGGGAGAGTGGGGAGAGACAGAGAAAAAGAGATGAAATAGTGATCAGAGAGGTCCAGGGGGGTGACAGAGAGGGTGGAGGGGCAGCAGGCCCTGGAGAAGGTGAGGTCCAGTTGACGGCCAGCTTTGTGGGTAGGAGGGGACGGAGAGAGAGACAGAAGTCGAAGGAGTGAAGGAGAGGGAGGAATCCAGCAGAGTGGCTGGGGTTGGAGAGATGGATGTTGAAGTCACCCAACAGGACAGTCGGGGTAGACAGAGAGGGAGGGAGGAGAGTAGATAGTCGAGTTCATCCAGAAAGTGAGTGAGAGGCCCAGGGGGCGGTACAGAATAATGAGCAGGAGTTGACAGGGAGAGGTTAGTTGGACTGCATGAAATTCAAAGGTACTGACAGAGAGGGAGGTGAGATCGGAGGGACAGAAAAGAGTAAGGAGGGAGAGAGGAGAAGACCAGTCCCACCTCCCGTCCAGTGAGATGCGGGTATGGGACAGGACGAGAGAGGACAGGGCAGCAGGAGTTACAGTGTTATCAGGGGACAGCCAGGTTTCAGTGAGAGCAAGGAAATCGAGAGAGAGGTGGGAGGCAAAGGCAGAGATGAAATCAGCTTTGTTAGCAGAAGAGTGACAGTTCCAGAGTGCACCAGAGAGTGTGTGGGGGAGGGGAGAGGCAGAGGGATGAGGTTAGAGGGGTTGGAGGAGCAGCAGCGGAGAGGGGGCAGAGGATGAGGATGAGAGGACAGAACAGGGATGTGAGAGACAGTCATAGCAGGACAGGCAAGACAAATAGGCACAGTGGGAGCAGTGGGGTGGAGGGTACAGACCTGACTAGTAGATGGCTTCTTCCAGAGCGCTGTTAGGGTCGGATCTATTCCAACAGCGTCTCGGCGCAGGCCTCCCCTCGCTGGACTCCCACAGCTAGACTCCCGGCTCTTTTGTTGAAGCTCTTCTGTTTGCTGGCGCTTCTTGCTGGCGCAGAAATAGGCTGCTTGATTAATATTACACCTGCTTGGCAAAAGAACCAACTAAACTGTGTGGAAACCAATCAAATAGCAAAATCAACTGCTAATCAATTTAGCCACTCACCTGGTACTACTCACACACTAACTCAGCCAATTCAAACACCACCTTACAATGTCACCAAATGTAGTTAGTTAAAATTACTTGAAGCAGGAACTTATCTATCTACCTCTGTCCCTGGTTACCTGTAGACAGTGGTTGCTTGAGTTGCCTTGCCCCTTCCACTGCTTGTAGGGCATCACATTTCCCTAATTTTATCATTTTAATATCAATCCTAACTGATGCATTACTAAAGTTTTTTGCAAAGAATTTCCTTCCTTCTTGAGAATATATTTATAGCTTGAAAGTCTGTATATTCTATTATAGAGCACAAAAAGTAAAACTGGTTATATTTGTAAACTTGATTAAACACGTCAGTATATACAGGTAGTGGACAAAAAAATGGAAACACCAATGTAAAGTCACTTAATAGGGCATTGGGCCACTATGGTATCCCGCTCTGTGGAGTTCTCGGCGGACTGTTTTTGATGAAACTGGCTGCTCGCGCCCCAGGTTGAAATTTGCAGTCAATTGATCTGCAGTTGCTCGCCTGTTTTGCCTTGCACTTCGAATTATTGCACGGATATCAAAATTCTGTATGCGCTTCCGCCCACTGTTGCCCTTTGCTGATGATGTCTTTCCCTCGGAGTTCCATGCCGACATCACCTTAGTCACCATTGCTCCTGAAACATCAGCAAGTTGAGCTGTCTTGGTCACTGAAGCTCCTGCCAAACGCGCCCCAACAATCACCCCTCTTTCAAAGTCACTGAGGTCTCCTCTTGCAGCCATGCTAGCCATAATTATAGGCAACCAGGCCTGTCCAACATTTTTATACATGACCCTAAGCATGCTGGGATATTATTTGCTTAATTAACGCATGAGACACGCCTGTGTGGAAGCCCTTGCTTTCAAAATACTTGGTGTCCCTCATTTACCCAGGTGTTTCCATTTTTTTGTCCACTCCCTGTATGTTAAACATTGACACAGGTTTATATATAATACAGGATTAATTATTCTTCACCTATTCACACAAAGTGTTTAGTGATCTTAGCCCCACCCCCCACCGGTGCCTGCGCTACGATTTAGAGATCCCCCCCGACAGCACAACCTAAAGAAAACCTTTTGAAAATTAATACATCTGCAGCAAAATCTGAATCTGTCAAAAACTTCTTATTTTTCAACAAAACATATTCTAACATTATTTTAAGATGACTGTGAACAAGACAGTAATCAATCAAGTAACAGTATATCAAAACATTTTAATAAATCAATTGTGTAACAAGATTAATCAATTTGACTAATAACTCCATTTAGTTAATATTGAAACATATTAATAGGTTCAAATTGGTCACAAAACGTATTAAACATATTAATCATGAGCATCAATTGGATTTTTAAATTAATGTTATCAAGTAAAAAAGTTAGTACAAAAACTTTTTGATATAAAAAAACCTGTCAAAACCTAGCCCACAGTACAAATGCATTTGTTACAATTCATAAGCGAAAACATCAGTCTATGAACAAATTTAACAAATTAATATTTATTTATTTATTTAATTTATATAGCGCTTTTTATACAAAAGTATCGCAAAGCACTGTACAGTACATAGCAGGAAAAAAGAACAAACCACAATACATTTGTATAGCATGTCACACATACAACTGCCAGTCAGACCATTTAAATAACAGATTTAAATAACAGTATACATGTAATAATACAAAAGTAGCAATTTGAAAGTTACATTAAGTCTTGACTTGAAAATTGTAACGGTCCCAGTTGCTCTGACAAATGAAGGCAGAGCATTCCATAATTTCTATAAGAAAAAGCCCTACCTCCCGTGTTGCTTTTGTTGACCTTAGGAATAACCAGCAGCCCCGCATCCTGTGATCTCAGAGTGCGGTTTGGATGATATGGGGTCAGTAACTCCTGCAAATAACTAAGTGCTAATCCATTCAGGGCCTTGTAAGTTAAAATCAAAATCTTAAAATCAATTCTATACTGCATAGGGAGCCAGTGTAAAGAGGCCAAAACAGAGGTAATATGTTCACTTTTCCTGGTTTTAGTCAGAATTCTAGCGGTGACATTCTGAACAAGCTGCAAGCGGGATACCACACATTTTGGGTCACCAGAAAAAAAGTGCATTACAGTAATCAATTCTAGATGAAACAAAGGCATGCATTAGTCTCTCAGCATCAGATTTGGAAATAATTGGTCATTAGTTTCATTAATTTCTCAAAATGTAAAAAGATACTTTAGTAACTTCCCTAATATGAGTCTCAAATGATAGATCAGGATCAAAGATGACCCCCAAACTCTTAATTTCTAGTTTAAGTTTTGATGACAGACTGCAAGGGACGAGCTCATGTAATCCCACATTTCCTTTTAGTTGGTTCTGTGATCCCACTAGCATAACCTCTGTTTTACCTGAATTCAACATTAGAACATTCTGTGACATCCAATGCTTGATGTCTGTAAGGCAAGTAGCTAATAACACCAAGGCAGAAGAAATTCCTGGCTTTAGGGACAAATATAGCTGGGTATCATCAGCATAGCAATGGAAGTTCACTCCGTGTCTGCGGATAATGTCACCTAACGGTAGCATATATAATGAAAACAGCAAGGGACCTAGAATGGAGCCCTGTGGAACACCACAGACAACTTCCGATAATGCAGATTTTACCTTCCCAATAGAGACGAACGATTCTGGCGTCCCAGCATCACCCGCCTCCGTCCCCCAAGCAGCAAAGCCCAGCTTACTTACCTTACTTTACATCGATGTTGCTTTCTTTCTACGAGGCTTGAGGTCCCCAACCAGAATCTTTTCATCTTAACCAGAGCCAGTTGCTGCTCCTCTGTGCTGCTTCAGATAAATTCTTCACTATGCGTCGCAACTCTCGACCACTGAATCCGATGTCTCTGAGAAACCGGGTTGTGCAGTGTGCCACAAATCCTCGACAACCCACCTCCACTAGGTAAACCTGGACTCTCCATCCTCGCTGTTCCGCTTCAGCAGCCAGTTGAGCGTAGCGAAGTTTCTTCCTTTCATACGCCTCATCCACAGCATCCTCCCATGCCACTGTTAACTCTACCAGGTGAACAAGGCGTGCTGATCCAGACTAAAATACAATATCAGGTCGAAGGTTAGTGGTGGCAATCTCAGGTGAGAAAATAAGCCTTACCTGAGTTCCTACACTGTTCAGGTACACAGTGACACCTGCTGGACTTAATATAATAAAGCCTGTAATTCAAAAAATACATGTCAATCAACATTTAGTTGGTGGTTTAAATTAAAGAACTATACTAATCAGCTTTACTTACTTGGCAAAACCAGTTCACTAAAGCACTCTTGAAAAACCTGAAACATAGTTCTGTTTTCTTTCTGTTTGAAGTACCTCATTTATTTGTTAAAAATAAAAGCTCAATTTTTGGTTGACTCCTGTTGTCCTGCATATTCTCTTCATCGCACTCAATTACACCTCGGATACCTACCTTCCGTGGACTAATGCTCCAAACTATATGAAAAACCACAAAGTGGTATGTAATTCAATATGTTAACGTAACATTATTCAGCAGGTTTCATTTGACTTTATGAAGGAAAATATGTTAATTCTATAGGGTGATGCAAAACTGGCCATAGCTGTACTATGAAATCCCTGGGACTGAAGTCTGACTAAGTTAGTTAAGAAAAAAAATAACTGACACTCCATTGCTGTAAAAACACAACATACTGCAAAAAAAGTGTTTTAATAACATTTGTATTATACAAATTAGAGAGAACAGTGTCTTCCCTCTCCCCTCTAACTCAAGTAGCCTTTGCTTCTTTCAATTACTACATGTTAGCAACTTTTTAAACATTGCACTTGTGTGATGCCTGAAGCTCTCAGCACCTGGCTTACAATACTTTATGCTTGACAACTGAATCTGGGGAACTTCCTTGACAAAATCTGTCTTGTCAATAAAACATCACACCAGTTTATTTGAATTTAACATTGGTGATCAGTTGCATTTAAGGGTTAAAAGCTTTCATTACTATGCTTAATTCAAGTTGTGCTGCAGGTTCTTTTATGTTTGTAAAGATCTTTATTAAATCTTTAAGCTTTTGCAGTTGGCAGTAGGAGAAAGCAGTATTTCCAGTGCTTGGTTGGATAGGTCAGTTTTTTGTGCTCATTGATGATACTGCTATCCATTCTACTCACCAGTTGCACTGCATATATATACCACTTGTGAAGAATAGTCCTTCCCTGTCCCAGATAACACAAATCCAATTCCCAAGCAGACTCCAAAAGTACCAGGAGAAAGATGACATGTAAATCTCTCCAAGGGTCAGAGTTCAAGCGCATTAGCACTTAATGAATGCCTAATAATCAGACAGGAAGTGCTAGTGTCACAACCCCTGCTCGTTTCGCCTAGCTGTCATCTTCCAAACAAGGCCTTGAACTCCCACATGGTGACATCATCATCAATTACATCATTCATGCTCACTGCCAATTTCTGACCTCCTCATGTGACCTCTGAATCAGCGGTTGCTATGCAGGTGCGTGGAGGAGGCCTTTTAACATCAAATTCCAGGCCCCATGTCCTGATATCTGCTGTTTGCTTTTTATGAGAGAATTTCTGAGGGAATTTATCTTTACTCAGGTTTTATGTAAGGTATTGTATAACATATAAATATGGGTTTGGACAACAAAAAAAACAGTAGCTTACAAAGGAGGAAATATGTCTAGTATTTGATATTGCTCATCATTAGAGACTGTGGTGGCTAAGCCTACGTGTCATTTTGTACAAGTAAAACAAAAATAACCACACTGATCTGTGTTAACCATGTGTCTCGGGGGCTTCCCTTTAGCCTCTAACGTCATCACTTCCAAGTTATACTGTGCTGCTATTGGCTAACATGTCAGATTCCCACCCATTTTGAGGTTAGTTTCTGTAGTCTTAAAATGGGTTGGGATTCTGTATTTATTCCACGCACTTCTATAACCTTTAATCAACCACTGTCAAGTTTGACTGTATTTTTATTGGATAACACCATATAATTCTAACCCATTTTGAGGGTAGCCTCCACCACTAAATGAAATCTTGACATGTCTGTTACTAGGCTGTGTATGGGTCGCGTGCTCGCTTTCAATTGAGGACAAAATACAAATACAAAACGAAGGTCGTCGGAAGCCTAAAACTGAAGAGGACTGAAACAAAATCTTCTTTTTAATTGCTCGTGCTACGAAAAAATGAAATGGTTGACTGTGAGTATTCAGCAGCACAAGCTGTTCAACTGACCTTGTTTGCTTTTTAAAACAGGCTCCACATCTTCCTTGTGGATTTCTGTGGGCTACAGTTATTTGAATAATGTTCCACGGGCTGTAAAAAGACACGCAAAGGCACCCGCTCAGCAATCTTCAGTATCACGTGAGTCCACGCATGTTTTTTTGTATGTTCAGCCCATTTCCTTATCTGCTGCATATAGTATAGTTAGGGCTTCTGATTTTAACCGATAAAACCCAATAAAACACACCCGATACAAAAAAAATGAAATCGGTGGAAAAACTTTGGAAATGGTTAATCTATTCACGTTGACTTTACCCTTTTCCCATTAAAAAAATAAAACCTACAAAAATAATAATAAATACATTTCTCAGTGCTGCTGGGCAATGTCCCGCCTTCCTGACTTGCGATTCGTTCTCAATACTTAAAACCCGCACATTCCTACATTTCTATTGGAGACTCCGCTTGCGAGATTTAAAACGAGATTACAATCAGGATGGAGGCTTGTTAGCGGGATTTCAAGCTGTGTTACATTTAAGATACAGAGGATTTAAAACAGAATTGTGTCGACATGTACAAAATGCCTACACACAAAAACCCCAGAAGAATGTGCCTATGACCATAGGGATTTCATTGTGGAAGACAGCAAAGGAAAGAAGGTACAACTTAAGTGTGCAAGTACTGTTGAGTTACTGCTATACATATTTTGACCGAAAAAAAAAAAACGCTCAAGCATTTTGGAAAGTAACCGAAAACACTCATTTCATACAGTATATCAAAAACAAAAGCCCCGAAAAAAACGATTTACATAAAACTCGAAATAGCAAAATATAAGCACTGAAAATTACAATTAATAAAACCCGAAAAACAGAAGCCCTAAGCATAGTATAGTAAAACCACAGGGAATTCTAATAAACCATAGAGAAAGCATGATAAAGCAAAGGGAAGTATTGTAAAGCCCAGGGCGGCATGGTAAAGCATTACAAAATATAACAAAACATGGTAAACTATGGTACATGCATAGTATAACTATTGGAAAAACGTAGGGAAGCTGTAAAATGACCATGCAAAAGTACTGCGTTAAACTTTTATACGTGGTTTAAGATGCCTATTATAACATAAAATCACTTTGCAGTTCTCTTGCCAAAACTGCAAGAGTTGACATCCTACACACCACATATTAACTTATACTTTCATTGAAGAAAATAGAAGTACAACTAAATAGAATTTCCCCATGGCTATGCATTTCCCATAGTTTACCCTGGCTTTACCATAACTTGCTTGTCTTTACAATGCGTATTGCTCACCTATGATTTAGCATGCTTTACCATGCTTTCACTCTGCTTTTACTGTGGGAGACTTGTGTAAGTGTTCTAAGGTCCAATATCAGTTTAAGAAGAGACTAGTTCATATAAAAGTATAATATAAATATTAAACAAGTAAAAAAAACCCTGTGTTTACAGTTACCTGCATTTAATAGCTAGTATATACTCCAGAAATTATATCTGGTAAGAATAAATCATGGATTTGAATGTAAACAACAACAAGTAGTTGTCATGCCGTCAAAAACCTATAAATACCTCCAAAGTTTTGATTCAAACACAGGCTCCCTTGAGAAAGATATGTACAACATATCGAAACTTTGGGCAGCTGGCTCTTTGAGCTAAAATATATATATATTTTTTTTGGGGGGGGGAATGTATTCAGGCATTATTAGTGTTAGCGTATACTGTGTATGTTTCAAACATGTTCTACCATAGCACTTCTCTTACACTGTCTTGTAGGTATTCAGTACATATTTTACTGAAGCACTACAACCGCTAGAGGCACCCCCCAGTGCTTTGGATACTATACCCTGCTCCATACACTGCAGCGGCGCCATGTAGAGTTGCTACATATAAAGATTTGGTAGTGGCTTTTAATACAACAACTTTTGTCTACGTAACATGCATTATACAAATCAAAAGATCAAGTTTTGCATGTGAGTGACATTTAACAGGTGATTTATAGTATTCACACATTGTCAAATGGTTTCTGTTAACAGAGAATGGAAAAAAAACATACAGTGCATGAATGCCACCTGACGAACCTTCAAAGGTTTAAAACTACCTTAGAATTCCTGGCTAGTGAACAAACCTTCGAACTTTCGAAAGCAGCCCTAGAATTTTATGTATTAAAAACATACAACAAACACTAACCTTGAACTGTGGTACTAGTGAATGTCTCTTCTCTACAGATTTTAAATTTCAAACTTTAAGTTTATACCCAAACTATTTATTTTCTTGTTATTAGCAAAAAACAATGGGAAAGAAAAAGTCTCCATCAATAAGTTATTGAAAAAATCTGACATTAGAAAATTTGAAAGTGTTTGAACACATAAATGTCAAATGTACTGTATATTTGGAAGAAAGGTATAGATTGTTTGAAAGAAAGGATAGATTTGAACAGCGACGATATATCAGTGATGGGAAATCTCTGACACATATTCAGATATCTTTCCAGACATAAATCATTTGTATGAGTTTGTGGCAGGTGAAGACCCTGCACACTAATAATTGCAGGCTGTTTAGTTAGTTTGGCTGAGACGGGGTTAACAACTCCATCTCAAGAAATTCAGGTGCATGTGGTCTACTTAAATTGCTTAATTGATTGCTAATTAACCTGGACACATGCACAAAAGCACCTGGATGAGTTTGAAAGTGAGCTCAGATATATAACTCGTGGAGAAAGGGAAGGTGCGAGCGTGGCCGTGGGCGTGGGCGAGGCTGTAGGAAGGGGTGCTACTAAGCACTTGCTTCTTTCATTTTTAATAGACGTGCACGTCCCTGTGCTGAAACCCAAGTCTGCTGTTCTGGTGATTCCTAACCTGTTACACAGTTCCTCATCCAAAACAGGTTACATTAACCTGAGGTGATAACCCTTTAATGCAAACATTGCTATTCGTTTTGCAGGTTAAACATTGATTTCCATTTAGTTCTGCTAAACGGCACTGCCTCAGTTATTTTTTATTAGGGGTTTTCCAATAAAGTTTGTTTTTGAGAAAGTTTGTTCCTATTTTGTGATCTAGTTTGTAACTACCCTTTTCCCACACGACACAGCATTCACAAGCCAAACACTAACAAAAGAGCTCCAAGCCCATTTATTCAAATACATTTCCACATGGAAAAACATGAATAATCTGGAATCAAATCCATCCAAATTCTGTCCCAAAGTGGTAATATTTAGGATCTGACATATTACAAGATGTGCAATAATATGGTATTGCACTCATGATTCCATTAATCACCATGATTAAATCTAACAGTGATTATACATTAAACATTTATAGTTAGCTTGTTTGAAACACTTGAAGACTTTAGAAAGGAGACACCCAAAACGATTCCAAGACTAAAGCATTTATTAGATATTGTGGATTCCATTAAAGATGCATTACCTCCAATTGCGAGTCTCTCTCAGATCCCTCACCACCCCTCCCTTTTCAGAGTGCTGCCCAGTGTTACCGCACGAATCAAAATATAATGAACACATTTTATATCCACATCTCCAAACTAATCGTGACACCCACTTCATTCACAATCCTGTATTCAAAATGATTGTGCATTATTTAGATGATGTAAATAAGCTATTACTGGCAACACCTAAACTGATTATATTTTGCAACAAATTCAAAGTCCACAGATAAATATTTAAAAAGCTGCTTAAAATGAAACCATGCCAATATTTCCTTTAAAAGTCCTTTTTTTAAGAGATTTATTTTAGTTTAGTTTAAATCACTTCTAAAATAAAGAAAAGCAAAACAAAAATGGAAAAGCCGTAATTCTAACCAACAAAACAATGCTGTCCCAGTCCCACCTGTCAGAATAGAAAGAGACAGTCTCGCACCAAGGAATAAAACACCCTTTACTTGAATAGAAGACCTCGGGTCCATTCAAGTTCAACAACCTTATAGACAATGCTCTCAGCAATGTTTGTTTTATTAATCTCCTTAAAGATTGAGTACACAGTCCTCCCCAAGCTTTGAGAAAGAATAACATTATACTAAATAGTTTGAGCTAATTTAATTTAGGCTATCCAGTAGTCTCTGGCTAAGAGAACACCCCTCGTGGAGCTAGCAAAGTGTTCTCTTAGCTGAAGTCTTCTCTAAGACGGAGCTGACCACCGGACACAATATGCCAAGGCTAATTACGAGATGAGTCAATGAATAAAAATGTCAGGACACATGTACATCAACATATGAAATTAACAGAATAAGTAAGAGAAAAGCAATAGGGAAGCATATATACATTATAATAATAAACAAACTGACAAACTAACGTTAATAAACTAACCGACAAACTAAATTAATAAAGCAACCCCTACATATGGTAAAAATGCAGCAGCGGCTCGAAGTGTAATAATGAATTCGAGAATGAATTTTAACACAATGGTTATTAATACAGCACCCTTACACATGTTAAAACCAGGAAAAGTGAACATATTGCCCCTATTTTGGCTCCCTGTGCAGTATAGAATTGATTTTAAGATTTTGCTGTTAATTTACAAGGCCCTGAATGGATTAGCACCTGGTTATTTGCAGGAGTTACTGACCCTGTATCTTCCAAACCGCACTCTGAGATCACATGATGTGGAGCTGCTGGTTATTCCTAGGGTCAACAAAAGCATCACGAGAGGTAGCATCACGGGAGGTAGGGCTTTTTCTTGAAATTGTGGAATGCTCTGCCATAGTTTGTCAGGGAACCTGGGACCATTACAGTTTTTCAAGTCAAGACTAAAAACACACTTTTATAAAATGAGCTTTCTTATCTTAGTGGGTTTAAATGTAACTTTAAAATTGCTGCTTTTGTATTATTATGTGTATACTGTTATTTAAATGGTCTGACTGTGGCAATTGTATGTGTGACATGCTATACAAATGGGTTGTGGTTTGTTCTTTTTTTCCAGTGCTTTGCAATACTTTTGTATAAAAAGAGCTATAAATAAATAAATAAATACAGCAGCAGCTCTAAATTACTCTCGCAATGACAACTCAGTTTTGATTGAAGATTGAATAAACCATTTGAATTTGAGTTTGATAATAATGAGTTAACAGGTTACAAAACAGTACTGTATCAGTTTTGAATCGGTGCCAAAAAGGTGTTCCTTTAGGCGGATTATTTGCAATGGGAAAATTCTGTTTCACCACAAGATTGTTCCCTAAGCTGAAGTGTTCTCTTAGGTGTTCCTATACGCTGAGACTACTGTATGTAGTATACAGAATTGCCGTTAAACAGTTTTCTAAAAACCCCTTAGCATCTTCTTTGTCTTCTTCTTCTTCTTCGAGATGTAATTGCTGGAAACCATTAGAGACTCAGACATTGGTAGTATACGTAAATAAATTGAATGTTTATTCGGTATAAGCTAACACTCCTGATGAGCAGACAAACTGAGCACCTTCTCTCTTTCTCCCCCACTAAACCACTGCGCTTACACGTGGCTCAACCCCATCCACTAACACAGATTGTTTACTGGTTACATTTTACTTGTTTTATATAAACACTCTACCTATGTAATTTTGTACAAAAATACATTCTTAATAACAATTAAAACAATAACAGAATGACATTGCATTTTAAAAACATTGAACCCAACTTCCGGGTAAGCTTTTGTTTATTTTAAACAGTGACGGTTCCCTTTCAAGTAGTGAATATTAACCATTACAAATGTGTGATTCCCCTTTAAGACACCCGAACCTGAAACTTTATACCAAAGACTTCTCGTCAGAACAGTGTGATACAGCTGCTGCTCCTCCCCTGAGAGCCTAAAGGAGCTGCGCGCACTGACAACGATGTAATTTCCCTTTCCAGCTGATCCGGAGTACTTGACAGAGCGCCGATCAGCTTTCTAAATACCCTTCTTTCACATTTTTTAGCTTTGCCTTTTTAAATGTTTAATTAAATTATAAACCTGTTTGGAAAAATCCTGCTTTCTGATTGGTTAGCTGCTTTCTAGCAGCCATAAATTAATCCCACACGACCTTTCAACGTATACGCATCACCTAAAGCTTTGAATTTAAATTCATACGCCATTATTCTATAACGTTTATTATCTGTAAATTATCAGTAATTTAAATAAAAATGACAGACCCACAATCAAATGTTGATCTTTTAATGGGAAAACTTTTGACGAATGGTATAAAGATCAATTTCCCAAATCTGACAAAGTACCTGTACCAGTAAGTAACTTTACTTCGTACAATCACTTTGTGAATGATCGCCATACAGCAGAACAGTTAATTTAGCAAAATATGCTGCATTTAACACAGCTAACAATGTATTCGTAATAGTAATTAAAAAAACTGAGACGAAGTGGAAATGACAAAGCAACACACTATCCCCCAATAACACCTGCAGACCTGGAGAACCTAAAGAAATCTGTACTTAACATTTTAATAAATATATGCTCTATATTTACAATTAAATGTTTGTTATTATATAAAAATAATAATATAGTAATTTTAAATTCGATTTATAATAGCATTAAGGCACTCCAGGGGGTGGGTTAAGTAAGCAATAAGGTGTTGGTTGTGCTAGAATCCCTGCTCGCCCAGGGGCGTAGTGAGGCACGAGGCCTGGAAGTGCGGTTATTCTAGCACAACCAACACCCTGGAGTGTCTTATTGCGCTTATAAAATAGGTTACTAGTTTTTAGAAATAAAGACATAGACACATTTTTCTTTAAAAATGAATATAGGTTTATTTTTTCCTAAATATATTACTACGCTAGGAAAAATAGTTCCAATGAATTTAATAGATAAACAAATTATGCGTAATAATAAATTAAATAAATTTAAATAAATTAAATAAATTATCAGAATATTTTCAGTATTTGTCTCATGAAGTTGACTGTACCAGGGAATGTACAGTTTTCTAAATGAAATGGCTGGTTACACAGTTGGAGGTGGAGTAGGTGGCACTGTTTGGTGAGTAGGGGAGTTTGTTTCTGCCTTTTGGTTACGAGTTGACGGTTCTGCAGAAAGGATGTAACTCCAGGATTTCCTGTCTTTCTCAGCTGGTACCCAATAGCTTCTTAAACTACCTTATAAAATGGGTTGGGAGATACAGTATCTGCGTCCTTAGTACCGATGACTTCAGTTTGTTTAAGTCTGTTTGGGACACAGCAGGGTGATGCTGTGACTTGTCTTTTTGTTGCCGTGTGTAAATGAAGACTCTGTTTGCTGTTTTAAAGTGGGTATCTGAAATTATGTTTATAGATCGTCCCACTGTGGGAGTTTTAAAAAAACGATTCAGGCCAGCTCGCAAGCTTGTGTAGCTGCTAACTGAATACTGTGTGCCAGCTGATGTTACCACTTCAGCAATGAAACTTCTTAAAACCGTGTTTATTTCAGTCTTAGGTGCAGTTTTCCAGTCTATATTGTTTTTTGTTTGTGCTGACCAATCATTAAAAACTGACACAGCCCAAGCGGTTACTTTTTTAGTATTCCGCTCTTCTTCATTGGCTTCAATTGTATTAATGTCAGCAGTACTGAGAGAGAGCTGTCTTATAGTACTCACAGTTTCATTTTCTTCCTGACTTTTAAAAAAATTATTACTGTGGGTTCCGTCACCAAACTGTTGCGGTCTAAATCCTCCAGGAACGTGTGGACATTGGAGTCAACAAACATGTTACAATTTACATGGAGGGAGTCTGACATTGTATTATTGGGGAAAAAATGGTGGCCAATTCAAAATTATTTTTTTAAACGTTCTTAAACTCTCTGTGCAATAATATCTGTTTGTAAAAAGTCTTAGCTGCTGGGACTTGTTTTTACCCGTTGGTTGTACTGTAGTAATTCAATGGCTTGGAATGCCTATCAGCCAATCAGGATGCAGATATCTCCCAACCCATTTTATAACATGAGATAACCGTACACTGTCTTACCTTAATGCTTCATTATTGAATCGCTGAAGTAAATTGTTTATTTCTAGCTTTTCTTGTATTTCTAGCTTTTCTTGTATTTCAGCTGAGTGCTGGTAAAGTCCCGCCGCAGCCCACTCCTCGGACTTTAAAAAAAAAAATAATAATAATGATAATATTTTTACTTATCACTATGTTCGCATTGCATTCCAGTTGTGTGTAAAATATATTGTATATTATTTCTATATTGTTATAATAGTAATTTGTGTTTCTTTCTCTCTCTCTTTTTCTTACAGAGCAAGGATTGAAACGAAACCAAGCAGCTACTGTGGGCGTGCCTACTTTAGCAGCTTGTTGCTGTATTAGTGTCATTATCAGCACACTTTTACAAAGGCTTGTTTTACAAGCAGGCTGCTTCCAGTCTCGTGTCTGTACTGACTGGAAGGGTAGCCCCTAGTTGTCTTACAAAGGGATTGTCCCTGTTATATTGTGTGTATTGATACTGTGTATTGCACAATGACACTATATTCTTTGACACTGTTCATGCTGTGCACAGACACTGTCAATTTTGTGCACATACACTAATATTTGTGTGCGCCAACATTTATGTTTTCTGAGCACTGACATTGTCACTGTCTATTGCGCACTGATGCCATCTATTGTGTACAATAACACAGTATACTGTATGCACTGACACTGTCCATTTTGTCTGCACTGACACTGTCGTGTGCACTGATACTGCCTACTGTGTGCATTGGCAATATCAACTGTGTGCACTACTGTTGTGCTGACACTGCTTACTGTTACTACTGTGTGCACGACTACATAGTACAGCGTCTTGCCATCCTGGGTTTCATGCATGTGTTTCTTGCAAGGCCAAGTTGCCTCTAGAAGACCGACATGTTAAGTGCATTGTCTGTCTGGGTCCTGAGCACACTCAGGAGGCTCTGATTGATCACACTTTGTGTAATTTCTGTGCCGCCTTCACCAAGCGTACGCTGGCCCGTCATTCCAGGAAACGCTCCCTCACATCCACTCAACGCTCGATCAGTGAGGCTGGACCCTCCTCCCGTGGCTCTGTGTCAAGGGAGAGTGAGCGTCACAGTGGAAGGAGTCCAGTCAAGAAGCCATGCTCCTCGCCTTCCTCCTCGACTTCCTCCTCATCTTCTCCCCCAGTTCTCCCCCTCCAAAACGATGGAAGTAGAAAGCTCGCCGTTCATGTTTGGCAGATAGGGAGCACATAGATAAGATCTGGGAGGTCCTGTCACACCAGGAGGTTATTCTTACTGAACTGCTACAAGAGTGCTCAACAGCACCGGCACCACTGGTCTCTGCCCCACTCGCCCCACATGCCCCTGTGCAGGTAAGGGCATGTGATCTAAGGGGTGAGGCGCTATCTGTTGTCACGTCTGAGGAGGCTCATGAACAGGATATAGCGTTCCCATCTGATGATGCAGACTCTAACAGCGCCCAGCTTTTCTTATTGGAAGAGCTTATGCCCCTGATACAGCGGTTTTGCACAGTGGCACTCTAAGCCCCAGTTTCACCAGAAACCGGCGCGGCAGGTGGCTTCCATTTCTCGTGGACCTGCCCAGAAACAGCCCACACCCGCTTTTCGCAGAGACATGCGTACTTTCAATTGCCCTGTGCCTAGGCAACAGGTGCAGGCTGCGCCTCAGTGAAGCAGCACCATAGAACCCTGGGTGCTCATTACTGTTCAAACTGGTTACTCTCTCCAGTTCAAAAACGACCCTCCTCCCTTCCGGGGTGTGACAGTAACAATTGTCTCGGACCCACAAGCCGCCGCTCAGGTGACTCAGGAGGTAGCAGCTCTGCTGCGAAAGCGGTCCGTTTACGTAGTAAACCCTTCCAACAAGAACGGGGGTTCTAGTCCAGGCACTTTCTGGTGCCAAAACGGGATGGCGGCCTCAGACTGATCCTCGATTTCAGACAGGTAAACTTGTATCGAGGCGGAGACGGTGCTTTATCGAGGCGGAGACGGTGGTTTATGTGCCTGATGGTAACAGTATCCAACACCATTCCACTGGGTCTCCTGCATATTTGCCCCCTATAGATTTGGTTCAACCATACAGCTTGTCAGCCTGTGTTGAATTGCAACCTACTGTTGACAGTGTTTCCAAACTGTCTACAGACACTCTCTTGGTGGAGACAGACGGCCCATCTACGCCTAGGCGTGGCGCTGGGCAGCGTCACCAAGAGGGAGGTCGTCACCACAAACGCGTCCAACTCGGGTTGAGGCTGTGTTTGGAATGGACGAGCAGTGCAAGGGGTGTGGCAGTCACCATGGAAGGGTCGGCACATAAATGTTTTAGAGCTGCAGGCAGTGTACCTGTCCTTGCAGAATTTTTTGGAGCAGGTTCGGAAAAGACACGTGCTTGTTCATACAGACAACACATCTGTGGTATCCTACATCAACCACCAGGGTGGTTTGCGGTCACCTAATCTCCACCGTGTGGCCCACAAGCTTCCGCAGTGGGCACAACAGAACCTCCTCTCACTCCGGGCAGTTCACCTGCATGGGGTGATCAATTGGGCTGTGGACCTCCTCTCAAGAGGTGTCCCCAGCAGTGCAGAATGGAGGCTCATTTAGGAGAGATTCAGGAGAGCAGAGGTAGAGCTCTTTGCCTCTCAGGAGTCGGCACGCTGTCCCCTGTTGTTCTCCATAAGAGGAGACGGGGAACCTCTAGGGATAGATGCACTGGCACACCTCTGGCCAGCACATCTACTCTATTCATTCCCACTGCTCGTGCTACTCCCGCTATGTCTGGAGAAGATCAGGCAGGACCGAGCCAGGGTGCTCTTAATAGCCCCATACTGGCCCAGAAGAGTTTGGTATCCTCCCTGATGCAGCTCCTGAGTGACCAGCCATGGGAACTGCCGATGCGCCGTGACCTGCTCAGCCAGGCGCAGGGCACTTTGTGGCACCCCAACTCATTGAGCATATGGCTCTGGGTCTGGCCCCTGAACAGCTGCATTTGAGCCATCTGGGGTTATCAAACAGGGTCATTGACACCATGCAAAATGCCAGGGCTGCCTCTACCCGTTCCCAATATGTGTTCACGGTCCAAACAGTTTCTTTAATTTGTTTTTATGGTTTGGCACCGTTAAATAATAATGCTGGCAACTACACAGCAATGTGTAATTGCACAGCCAAACAATGCAGGGTTTCAGTCCTGAAATAATAATACACAAAGGCAATGTCCAGGCACGGCTCCATGTCCTTTCACAGTGCTCCCGTGCTGGTGTTGAATACACAGTTAAGTGTGACTGGTGCAGTGTTTGTAATTCGGGTTGGATGCTGGCTTAACAGGGTGGGAGGGAGATTGTTGACTAGGATTCATTCGCTCTCTGTCAAAGTCTCACAAATCCTGACTAATTTAATTGCGTACTAAATTCAGCTTCTTTTATATAATATTGCCTTATCATCCAAATACAACATGCTTTGAAACAAAAGAAGGTAATCGGTAGATTTAATAGACTTAAAACAAAAAACGTTTTAAATAAAGAAAACGTGAATACAATAGGCCTACTTCTGATTTGGCTTGTCCAACACGAATGTAAAGGCCTGAAGTGTGTATCCTAGCAACGCGCTGATGTTGTTTATCTACTGTACTAGCACTAAAAGCACAATCTCACACACTCAAAGTTTTAATGCAAACTGGCAACAGGAGACTGCAAACTGGGTTCTAATTTGATGCATAGGTTCACCAATATGTAATCCAACTAGGGAAATTTAAGAAAAGATGATCAATAATCGATGCATCAATTAATTGTTGCACCACTAATGTATTGTATTTAAATTAATTCTGCAGGTATTTTCAAACTGAGGGAATACAGTAACAAAAACATTTTTGTTTTCACCATTTAACAATGAATTGTATTTTAATGTTATTGTGGTGCTGTCTCTCTGTGCCATTTGTCATTGAAACAAAAGTTTAAAACGTATGAGAAAAATAACCAGAGCTTGCTGAAGCTCCAGTGCCTTCTATATTTTTTTGTGTGCTGACATTAGTGGATCCTTTTTATACAACCAAAAATAAAATATCATTAACTGTGACAAAAATTACACATTGTCAACATTTGTCAACATTTTGTAATCAAAAAGCGTACACTGACCCTAACCTAACCTCTCCTGTGTGTGCAATTTATTTTAAACCTGACATCTCGATATTTTGGACAACCTGTCTGTCTCCAGACATGTCCAGTAGCCACAACATGATGGTGTAACCAGACGGTGTTATGCAGGGGACACGGCTCTGACAATTGGTTAGATAAAATCTGATGGTAATAATCAGTGACGGCGAATCACATCTAAACCCATTTCTGGCCGGTACAATAACCAGGCAGTAGTTTTATAAATCGGGTGTTAAATACTGCCAGCAACTGTTTTTAATGGCCATAAATGACTGCCATCTTTTATGCACATGGGCCCTTGCGCTATATAAGATATATAACAGTCTACCCCACTTATATAGTTTAAGTGTATTCAATTCCAAAATCCAAAACCATTACCAATGCTGCATCATTACATTTACCCAGTTTAGGTGTAATATTCCCATTTTACGGTATAGCAGAGATACCTTTGATACAGTTAACTGAGCATGTGCATTGTGAACGGACGTAAACAGGCATGGGCCCAGTGTCAGGAACGTGAATGTTTTCAATACATTCCTGCACTGAAACAGCTGCAAGAAAGGAAACGGAAAGACTTTTCATTAAGAGACTGTAAAGGACTGATTTGCTAAAATGAACACAGCATTTGTGAAAGGTATGTCGATAATGATTTGTATCTGAAGAGTAGGAATGAATACAGTTTTCAGAATGAACATGGTAAACTGTCTGTGACGTTCATACAGCATTTAAGTAACAATTATTTCCACTTAATTCTTGAAAGTCAAAAAAGGGGTATTTGTGCATCCCTATACATTGTTTACCATTTAAATACAATACACTATAAACTGATGGTTCTTTGTTTTCTTATTCACTAAAATAATTACAGTAATTGTGGCCTGAATTACATGAAGCCTCAAAGAAATGGTAAATACTAGCAACCTCGTTCTCCAAAACAAGGCCAAAACAAGCACAACTTTAGCCACTCCCCATTTCAGGTCACATTATTTAATATGATATACTTTTTAACCAATCAGAATGCTCTGTTCGGGACACTAAACTATGTTTGTAATATATGTCTGAAATAGCCAAACTCAAAGTAGGTGCAGAAGAAAGTGTGAGAACACAAAACAAATTGGGCAGTAGACCTATTGAAATTCTACTTCAAGTAACTGCAAAATCAGAAATCAACTATTTCTATTATATTTATTGGGCGTGAGTAACAGAAAGTATTAACGTTATAGTCACGTATCGAAGACCTGTGCTTCTATTCACTGCTCTGCCTGAATGACGCTACAAAGAGTACTGTAGAGCAGACTCGATGGCTGTTCTGCAAGAACTCAATTTCTTAAAAATGGTACAGCAACGTGCGAATAATTACTGATCATGTCCATGGATATCAGGGGTGCAAATCTGGTGCTATGGTACTAGATTCTAGTGCCAGCTAGGGTACCTCATATAGTTATATACATATGTACATTCAATTCTGGCACCACTAGATGTTTACTTTTTTTTATTTTTGTATTCCTCAGCAACCATCGATGATAGTTTCTCATTGGGTCTGTACTACTCACATGACCCACCCACACTCATCCACACACACACAGGAGAGGTTTGTGTCGTGTGGAAAGTTGTGAGGAGGGCTTGATCATTTAGCACCAGTAGGCTCTCTGGTGCTAAACTTTCAAACCAGTTTAGCACCAATTTTCAAAACGATTTGTACTCCTGCCTATTATGAGCATACTGTGTAGAAAATGAGAGCCCTTTATTTAACCCTGGGTGTACGTTATGTATGAACTGACCACAAACACCAGGAATAAAAACAAGCCCAAAATATGCGAAAAAGCAAAATTCTAAGCGGCTGCCTGCTCGGGCAAGCCCAATTCCACAGGTTTTAAGTGGTAACATTGCTTAGGACTAATGCATTTCGTTACCAGTACAGTAATTTTTTATAAGAAGAATTGGGATTGCAGATCACCAACCTGCTTAAGTGTATGCTCCGTTTAATAGATATTCATGAAAAATAGGTTATAGACTTAAGCGGGTTAGACTGTATCAATGTATCAATTAAGCATAAACTGTGCTTGTTCTAAAGTCAGGCAATTTCAATATAAACTGTGCTCGTTCTAAAGTCAGGCAATCCTAATATAAACTGTGTGCTTGTTCTAAAGTCAGGCAATTCCAATATAAACTGCGCTCGTTCTAAAGTCAGGCAATCCTAATATTAAATTGATGGATTTAATTCTAGTTTTTCTAAACAACTGCTCTATTGTAACATCAACTTTTGCAAACAGGTGCCAATAAAACAGGTCATTACTCATGTAGGTTGTGACTTATGATACACATGTAAACTGAACTTGTAAAATGTGTTAAATGGTGTACATAATATTTCTGTGCTGTTGGCCTGATAATAGAAGTCCAGAGGTTAAATGTTGCCACTTGCATCCTTCATATTGGACATCATTAGCTCATTTCCTCCATCAATTTGACTAAAGAGATTGAGCTGCCAGCCTGCAATCAAAACTGAGGCTGAACTGAAATTGGTTTGATATCAGATAAGGTCAGTGCCTGTGGCAGATTGGAACGTGGCATAAGACATCTTAAAGATGAATAAGTGCAGCTAATTAATGGTGTGCTAAAGAGTCCAAAAGTGCTTCCCAACTTTACGACCCCCCAGTAAAACATAAATGCACCACATCTGTCAGGGGATTGCGGCTGATATATGTAATCACACACTTGGTGCCAGTCTTTCCAACCCAGGAGCTAAAGACATTTCAGTTGCCAGATGATTCATGACCCGTAAGTACTTTATTTTCTGAAACAGCACACACTTGCTAGCTATTTACTTTATCTGCACCATACAAAATGAGAAGTTCTTAAAGCTGACATATCCCATTTATGATAGCACGCTGGCCCACTCTATAAATGCACAGCTTTAAAAGCCCTTTTAACAATGTCTGTGGCAGCACTGTTGTGCCAGGAAATGTAACCTGTTCCAAATGTCCTAGATCACCCACAGAGAAATGCAAGCAGTCTGTGGGCTGTGTTCATGACACTTGCCGTGGGTTTCAGCAATGTGCAAAACTCTTATCAGCTTTATATTATTTTTATGAACTGCAAATTGTTATATTGCAGAGCAAGTGTGAAAAAATAAACAAACCCTCCACAGTTGCATAAACAGGCAAAAATACCTTAATCACACAAGATCAATATTTGTATTTATCATATTTATGCCAGCATGGTAAATTGAAACAGTAAAATGAATACAAGAGTGTATTAGTAAGTAAGTTCTTTTTTTTTTCAGCTAATAGTTCTTAAAGAGTCCTGCATATATGTGCACCTCCATACAAGCACATGCTCCTAACTGCACAATTTTAAAATGTATACATCGCCCAGCCACTTTATTAGGACCTGCATCTAATATCGGGTTAGACCACTGTTTACCCTGAGCACGGACTTGACATGATGTGGCATAGACTCCACAATGTGCTGGAAGGTGTCTCCAGGGATGTTAATCCATTCAGTCATTAATATTTCACACTCAACCACCTTTTTCTGCTGTCTGTCACAACTGCCTTGAAGCAGTCTAACCAACATAACTGTCCTGGTAGACTGTTTGCAATTGTGCTGCTCCCACAGCGCTGCAGGGATCACATCTCTAACAGGACAATGCCAAAGCCAGGTTCTGAAAGTGTAGAGGCAGCATATAAATATTGCTTAATAATGTACAATACAGTGTTCTATAATGTTTTCACTGTAATATTTGATTTTGGATAGGTTTATAAATCAGTCCTGTGAATTTAGTTGCTAGATATTTCCATTCAAAATGAACCAGCATGTCAGTGGTTCTCTGCTGAGCTCCAATGTGGTACCAGGGTGGTAGAGATTTTAAGTGCCATTACACAAGTGTTCAGATATTTCCAGTTCAATTGTGGCAGAGATATCAGAGATACAGTTTCTCTGTGTGGGGAGGGAAGGGGTTCCAATTCTAGTATTTTATCAAACTAAGCTCCATTTCTAATCCTATTTTCGCTACCCTCAATCCAAATTAATGCAGCTCTTGTAAGACAAAATTAATTACCTGTGCACTTTGTTCAGTTCAGAAAGGTCAGTTTTAAACATAACATTCAGAAGCAGAGCAGCCGACTGTGTGGTGTTTGGGATTACTGCAGTGCCTGGTGTCCCCCTCCCAGCTCTCCACTCATGTTATTCCGATGGGATTACTGTAGTGTCTGGTGTTCCGCCCCCCCCCCCCAGCTCTCCACTCATGGTATTCCAGTAGCTGTTAATATAATGTCACCGCCTGTGTCTGCTTAGAAAATGGAGCCTGGCTTTTTCAGCATATTGGCTGGTCTTTTATACTTGAAGACCTGGATTCAATCCTCAGTGACTGCCTCTACACCGACCCAAAAATATACCAGGGGCATAATTCCAAATAGTTTACTCTAGTTTTTAATTAACTCTTACTTTTTTTTTAAATTGGAAAATTCCGGGACCACTGATATCGTACAGCTTTTTTAAACTGGGTTTCCGCAAAGTGTTTAGGTTGTGTTTAAGCACTGCAGCCTGCCTCTTTTTTTTTAGATAAAAAAGCACAAATATTTTACACAAATAATAATAAAAAACAACATTCTGTAAGAAAGGGCTGTGTACTATCCTTGTATTTGCTAAACATTTTGACTGCATATATATTATACAACTATTATACACATACATATATAATTGTGGCAAAGTGGTTTGCAGTGTGCAGGTGTAGAGGTGATGCAGTGTTCAAGACAATGACAAACAAAGTACTGGTGAAATGGTGGTTTATTTATAATCCAAAGTCTGATGACAACAGTAAAGAAATGGAGGGCTGGCAATACACAATGATGTGCATTGCACAGTTCAATAAACAACGGGTTGCAGTCCCAAACTAATAGACACAGTTAAACACACATGCACACAAAACACAGACACGGTCACAAGTCCAGAGTGAGTGCTGTAGTGCTCGTGGTGAAATACAATTCTAATCCGTGAACAATGGTGCAGTGTTGTCCGGGTTTGTGCTGGCCTTTAGCGACAGCTCCGGATCGTGTTAGTCGTCTAATAAATAACAAACAGTACAATTAGATGTTACAAACAAACAAAACACTCACAGTTATATTTCACTCATCCTTTAGCGTTCTCTTAACTGTAAACAAAGGAACAGATCACCTAGCCATGTCCCCTTTTTGTACCTTCAGTCACGCCCCCTTGGTTAGTGAGTGCAGCCGTTTCTCCTCCAATCTGCGGTTGCCACATCGCTTTCCCTCTGGGGCGATGACTTAATGTACCACAGCTGTGCCCCCTTTCTGGATGTCCGACTTCAAATCTTGCTCAATAAATCAGGTTTAAGAGATTTAATTCAACTCTATACGTAGACACTCAAGCCTGGTGTTTGGTACAAACTTGACTTTTTTTCTCCTTGGTAGTTACCTGTGATAGATGCTACTTTAGGCTAGTGTTCAATGAATTGCATGTTATTGCGAAGGGACAGAAAAGTCTAGGCTTAAAGCAATCAGCTAGCCAATGACCAATTATGAACAGGGCCGACCTTAAGGCAAGGCGAGTGAGGTGGCCACCTAGGGCCCCACGCTCAACCGGACTGCCGTGAGATTTAATGTGTCGTTACGTGCGCTTAAAACGCTTAGGGGTGCTGTGACAAGCGCGAATGAATCCTACTCAACAATCTCCCTCGCGATCTGTGGGGGTGCTGTAGAACAGCAACAGAGCCTCGTACTGGTCGGTCTACCAGTTAATTCCAGGGTCAGTCGGAAACCAGCCATCTAAGAAGGGGGCGGAGTCACAATGCCCGAAGTCATCGCCCTAAAGCGGTATGCGATGTGTCAGTCATGGATTGGAGGAGACATGACTGAACTAGCTATCGGAGGGGGCGTGACTAAGGGTATAATTGGGGATGTGATGATGTAATCTTTTCCTTTGATTTGGTTATGAGAATGACCAAGAAAGGAAACTGACACTGATAAGCATATCGTGAGTTTGTTTCTAACTGCCTGTGCTTGTCATTATAGAAGACTAACCTCCGGGAGCTGTAGCTAAAATACCATTAATTAAACCCGGACCACTTCACCGCTGTGCACAAATAAACCTGTAAATCACCACTTTCACTAAGAGCACTCACTCTGGACTTGTGACCATGTTGTGTCTGTGCGTGTCTTGTTTAGTGTATTATTATTTCGGGACTGAACCTTGTGGTTTGCCTGAGTGATACACATCGTTGTGTAGAGCCAGGTATTGTTATTTGTCAGCAAATAAAGAGCTGATTTTTCAGCGTGAACTGTCATTCCTGAGCACCGCATCACCACTGCACCTGTGCACTACAAACCACTTTGCCACACGTGGTGTCAGAAACGGGATTATGGATGTCACAGCACTGTCTGTGCTGCTGGAAGCACTGGACCAGAGATGAGAGGAGGCGGAGAGCAAGAGAGAGGAGAGATACGCGACGCTGATTGAGAGGATCGGCATCAGAAACGCAGAAGATGACCACAGAGGACGACTCTTTGAACGGCTGGCTACTGCCGAGTCATGGCCTCGGGCTATCAAGGACAGAAGTTACTCCGACCTCTCTCAATATACCGGACATGTGGGACTGAAGTGCGGACCTAGTGTGGGGCCAGAGCAACGACCCCACACTGGTGCACGCTTGGGGACAAGTCCAATCTATTGAAGGTAAGGATGTTGAAAGCACTGGGGTGCTGGTATATCCACACTTCATTATCAAGGGGCAATTACTGTATAGGATAAACCCTGCCCTGGGCACAGGACAGCCTGTAGCACAATTGATGGTTCCCCCATCTTGTCGAACCGAGATCATGAGGCTCACGCATGATATCCCTTTTGCGGGGCACCTCGGAGCTGATAAAACAAGGGAACACATATAGGCTCGATTTTATTGGGTAGGGCTTCATAATGAAGTGTCGAAATATTTAGCCACATGCCCAGACTGCCAGCGAGTAGCACCGGGTCGAGTGTGCCCTGCCCCTTTGGTCCCATTGCCAATAATTTCCACTCCTTTTGAGCACATTGCAATGGACATAGTGGGCCCTTTGCTACCTTCTGATCCTGGGTATACATATATTAATGGTGGTAGATTATGCAACGCGATACCCAGAGTTTCATTGAGGTCCACTAGTGCAGCTGCAATAGCCAAAGAACTAGTGCAGAGTATGTCGAGAGTAGGGATCCCCAAAAAGATACTGACTGATCATGGAACTAACTTTTTGTCTAATACTTACAGCAGGTGTACAAAATACTAAAATACATCCCATCCAGACATCTGTTTATCATCCACAGACGGACAGTTTGGTGGAATGTTTTAATCAAACATTAAAGCAGATGCTGAGACGAAATGTGAACCAAGAGCAGAAACATTGGGCAATGCTTCTTCCCTACCTCCTTTCTGCAGTGCTGCAGAGTTCAACAGGGTTCTCCGCCTTCAAGCTCTTGTACGGCCGACAGCCTCGATCTGTTTTACCAAGTTTCCCTGCTATCTTTGCCTTTGGGACAGCAGGGACACCAAGGCGCACTACCACAGGCGGGACTGGCCACAGCGGACCGAGTTCTCTGTGGGGAGGAACAACGTCAAGTGGGAGCCACTGGTGGACCCCCGGAAGGTGCTGATGCCACCACTGCACATCAAATTGGGCCTTGACAAAACAATTTGTCAGAGCTCTAGATAAGGAGTCGGCAGCCTTCAAGTACCTTCAAGACTTCTTCCCTAAGCTGTCTGAGGCAAAGGTCAAAGCCGGTGTCTTCGTCGGACCACAGATAAAGAAGATCCTGGAGTGCAATGAATTCCCCAAGAAGCTCAATAGTAAGGAGAAAGTGGCTTGGAACAGCTTTGTCGCAGTGGTTCGGGGCTTCCTGGGCAATCACAAGGCCGAAAACTATGTGGAGCTGGTTGAGACTCTGGTGAAGAACTACGGCACAATGGGCTGTAGGATGTCCCTCAAAGTCCATATCCTTGATGCTCATCTTGATAAATTCAAGGAGAACATGGGCGCGACTCGGAGGAGCAAGGCGGCGCTTCCACCAGGATATACTGGACTTTGAACGCCGCTACCAAGGACAGTATAACGAGAACATGATGGGAGACTACATTTGGGGCTGATTCGTGAAAGTGATTTACAGTATAATCGTAAATCTCGAAAAACTACTCACTTCTAAATCTTTTGTAGTCATTTTTGTATTACTTTAGTATAAATACATGTTAATTTGGATTCATATGTTGTTTTTTTTCTGACTTTATGTGAACGAAAAAAAGACTTAAATTCGCCCGCTTTTTCTCATTGGAAATAGGTAAATTTTCCAAAAAATATCACTGTCCTGGTCACAAAAGCAAAGTTTGTGGGGAATAATAGCCATTTTCTATACTTTTGAGGCATAAGCAATTAGGAAATAACACTTACTTACCCAGGAACAAAAAAAAAAAAAAAAATTGTTACACGGTGTTATTAGATGGCTAACACTATCCAGAGCTGTCGCTACCGGCCAGCACTAAACCCAGACAACACTGCACTATTGTACACAGATAAATTGTATTTCACCATGAGCACTATAGCACTCACTCTGGACTTGTGAACATGTGTGTCCTACTGTGTTTATTCATTTCGAAATGTGTATTATTATTTCGGGACTGCAACTCGTTGTTTTGGAACAGTGCAATACACATCGCTGTGTATTGCCTGGGATTATTCTTTGAGGTCGCCAGACCAGGATTATAAAAATAAAACTTGCTTGAATCCTAAACTTTGTTGTCTGTCTTCTGTTTCGTAATCACATCACCACTACACCTGCGCACTGCAAACCACTTTCACCACAGTTCCACATTACGGAGTGCGGATATTGCAGGACCCTGTACAAAGACTTTTCCCCGGAATATGTGGGAAATTGACAGCGGGGAGTTTTAAGGGGTTTCTATAGTGAAGAGGAACACCCTGGCTTCTGTTCAATGAACTGTGCACCATTTTCATGTGAAATACTGGCCTAGGATTATGGTTAGGGTTAGGGGCGTGGCAAATAGGCTTGTGGCGTGACGTCACTATACAGTCCGACCAATCAGGGTGAATTTAGGACACTATTTCACAGGGCACAATAAATATTTTCATGACACAGAGACACAGTCCATCTTAAAAATGTCTGCCTTGTTATTTTCAATGAAAGGGTGTTTTTTTTTAAGTGTATATAAAATGTTTAACAAAGTTTTCCACTTTAAATTACATTGTTTCATTTCCTTCCAGTCCTTATCAACAAACTCAAATACTGTTTAAATAATAAAGTAGCTTGCCATGACTCAAGGAATAAATTGTGAAATCTGCTTGAATTGGGGTAAAATGTTAAGATGATATGAAAAGTGCTGTCAATCAGAATAGAATAATAGGATACTTCTGCTGCTGCTGGCGTAAGTGGACCCCAAGACCTCTGCTTTTTTTCTGCCTCCCCATTTTTTTTTTTTTGACCACTAGCTGCCACTGCTCTGTGTAAAAAGCTGCTTCCTACTTTGGTTCGAAACTTCTATTCAGCTTCCATTTATGCCTCTCATTCTACTAAATTTTAACTAGTGACTTGGATAAACTTGGATTATATTTTTTGGACTCTAAACACTTTAATTACGTTTCCCTCCTTTTTTCTAGGATGAAGAGATGTAATTATATTACCTGTCCTCGTAGCCCATGCCATAAGTCCTGGGATCATTTAGTTCTTCTCTGTACCTTCTCCAAATGCAATTTTGTATTTTTTGTAATGAGGGGAACAAAATTGGGCACATTATTCTAGGTGGGGGCTTGAGAATGTAAATGACTTTGCTTTAGTAAGGGAAAGGAGCGAGACAGTAAAGCCTCCACCTTTATGTTATATTTGCCAGCTCACTCCAGACAACAAAAAACAATATAATTTAGAGCCTTTTTAAAAGTTTACCAAATTGCCTCAGGGATTAGGAATGGGTTCTCTCACCATTGAGACTTCAGGGAAAATAATTAGACATTTGATAAAAAGTGTTGTGCAATGTGTGTGACTCAGTTCATAATATTTGCAGTTGCTGATATTTAATTTTTTTTTTGAAGCCTGTAGTACTTATAAATTTCCTCCCTTCAATATCCAAGGATGTGGCTAACTCTCAAACCATTTTAATACATCCCTACTGTTTTGTTTGTTTCATTTGACCACACAAGTACACCAGGGTGCCAAGAACATGCGTACAACTCAAGACCATAAACTAGGATTTTTAGTTGCCTTTTGACTTTCATTGTTATTGATTTAAAATAATGGACAAATTGCATTTTCATTAAAAGGTTACCGTGTTATTTTAAAGCTATTTTATTACATCTTGTCATCCCAGAAGGTGAAATACATCTCTTTTAAAAGTCTGTGTGTACCAGTATGCATTCTTATTCAAATAACAACAACAAACAACAGGCAGCATAATAAACAGCATCAAGATAGAAGCCATTCCGGGACGGCCTACAAAAAGGTCCAGTCCTTATTATTCTTCAAGGCCTTGCTGATCAAGCAGGAGTTGAAATTCCACCCCCATGTGCATCTAACCAGCCATTCAGAACCCTTAATGACTTGTCAGTTGTATGTCCTGCCATTTTCTGTCCAATTAATTCTATTATTGTGTACCGGATAAAGGGAGACAAAGGGCCTTCCATGCAATAATGACTCATTCAGATTCAGCAGCTCCTCTCTTGTGGGCTTGGCTTCGCCCCAGCAGCACTGGCTGCTTTGCATTCGTATGTGAGCAGTGTTTAGAATGTTCCCTACTGATACTGGGGCCAATACGTTCTCAAGGGCTTAACCCTCTCTGGGTTCGAAGTGCTGTGTGTCTGAAGACAGGGTAACATTTAATACCATGGCTACACAACATGCAGATATTATACCATCCACCCTCCACACTTTCTCACACCAGACAGATGTTTTATGTTAGTTCAAGCTGACTAACCCTTAAACAGATGATTTGTGGGGATATTATTTACAGTTTTTATGAAGCTGTTATTACATACAGGTTTGCTGATACTGACAGAGGGATATCAGGGGTCTTTTTTTTAATTACATTTTTTAATTAAATTTTTTTAAAGGACAAAATTCAAACTTTAGTGCTGCAAAATGGGAAACAAATGCCTTGAGAGTTCTAGAGATCTTGAATTATATTACTGTGTTGCTTGTTTCTAGTTTAGAAAAATCAACAGGTGTTTCTCTCATTTCCAAAAAAATAGGAGTTAATTATAAATCAAATGCTTTAAAAAATATGTCCAGTTTTAATACAGAGGGACAAATATGATATGATGTTTTGGCGAATGCCCTCGTCACTGTCTTGACCAGCACACACATTGAAACATTTCAGCTGTAGCCCAGGACATGATGGGGTAGCAGAAAGCAGCCTCTTCAATCCCCACTGTGGTACTTCAAATTGAAAATTGCACCTAAGTTTGTTTCTTTCTTTTAAAAATACTATTCTTCTATTCACAAAGCTAAAACTCATGACTTGTTTAAAGAATGTTTTTTCAAAGTCTGTTTTTAGAAATAAAAATAAATTTGATATCCCTGAAACTGTGGTAGTGGTCGGGCGTTTATGGTGGTCAGGAGGCAGAAAGGAATGAAGAACTGCCAAGTTTATTTTTCTTAAATCAAAATTATAACAAAAACACAGCTCCTAGTGATGGGACTGAAGCCTCAGCTGATTCAACCCCACATGAACCAAGTGAAGTAAACAGTGTTACGAAGCAAAGCTTCATGCGGTTCATTGAACCACTAAGTCATGTGACCCATGAACGATGTTTAGCAGTAGCTGACAGGAAGGAAACTATTTTTTTTTAACCCAATATGTACTCTTTATCAACAGTGCTCACAGTGTGGTGTTTCTCAAGCTGAAAGGATTTTTAATTTTTTTTTTTTTAAATCACAATGCTACTTTTTGTTTTATATTTCATAAACATTTACGTATTTTTTCAAATTAACAACAAACAAAAAAGCATTAAGTATTGTGACAGATTGAGGGGAGGAGGAAGAATAAATGTAGTCCAGGAGGGGTTACAAAAGACTACATCCTCCAGAATGCCACAGGAGGGAGCCAGGATTAGAGTCACCTGGCTCAAATCTGTAATAATTATCACCTGCCTGCAATTAGCAGGAAAAATGTTTGCTCAGGACAGTCTCCAGTCTGTGTGAAGCAAGTCTGTCATGAAGAGGAAACCTGTGTGTGTGTGTGCACGTTCACTCGTATTCCTATACTTGTGGGGACATTGACCTGACTGCACACCATGGGGACCTCAGACAGTGGGGACAAAACTGGCCATTGTAGTCAATGCAGGAGGCCTTGTTAACATACCCAGCATTAAAGTCTAGCATGGCCCCACGTGTCACTTTGGTCGAACAAAAAGTTTGTGTGTGTGTGTGTGTGTGTGTGTATAGAGTCAGGGAGGGGAAGTGTGTGAAAGTGAGACGCTAATAGGCCATTAATGGAACTACAAGCCGACACTACAAGCCACAAAACAAGGTGAAACATATTTTAATACAGTATTTTGTCATCCATTTATTTTACGTGTTAATCTAATATAGGGTAATACTAATACACGGGTCCGTGTACATTCCGGCCAATCGTTTTTGCATTCAGAATCGGAAATCGGAAAACCAGAAAACGACTCGTTTTTCATTTTCTAAGAACAACACAAAAGACAGCGAATCTGAAATGTAGGACACCCCACACGCAAAACATATGCTTGAAGTGTCTGATTGTAATTATTAGATATTGAAATGATTATACCTAGATACCTGAAGAATTTTAAGTAAGTTTAGTGAAACTTTTGAAATTGGGCCTTTACAAGAGTTACAGGAATTGTTGTTGTTATTATTAACAACAATAATAATAAATAACAACAACAACAACAACAACAAATGCCAGAATGTATGCTATTTTTTGATTGCTTGTTTTTAATATGTAATATTCAAATACTGTCATTTGTAAAATAATTGCAACAAAGACAAAGCATTTTACAGAATACAGGATAAAATATTAATTAGAAATAAATGTTTTAAAGCATTCACACTTTCTACAGAAGAAAGCATTTTTGCCACATTTTCTGCTCCCAATCAATTTAAAATGTGTCACTTTTCAAGAATTATTATTCTTAGTTAATGGCACACTTAGAAGTTAGTATTTATGAATATTAAAATAAGCATCAAATACTTGGCTGTCCTTTATAGATGGTATACTAATATGCATTTCTGCAAGCTAAGATTCATATAGCCTTTTGTTTTGTTTACTACAATCAAAGCAATGACGCAGCAAAAGAAGACGGCTCTCTTGGGAGACTGGTTAATGATGACCATAAAAATCCCAGCTGCAAAATGGAAAAAAAATTATTGTGGAGGGAAAGCCACATTTGTGCCTGTTTGCCATCAGAGACCTCACCCCTGGAGAAGACTATGGAGATACTAATTGGCTGTGGAGAGAAAAGGTATGTGAATTACAGTATTTGGTCATTTAAAAAAATAGCCTGTCCCTACAAAGTACAAAACCTGACAAGTGGAGAACAGTCCTGACATTGTCAGACAAGAGTATAAAAAGACATTTACTTGTTCCTTCATTTTGAAAATGTACCCACATTGTAAATAGGACTGTGAAAAATCAGACATTACAGATTATTTGATGGATTGTTTTAAAGAACGGTTTAATATTTTAAAGGTTAATTAATTACCTGGTGTTTAAGTTATGCATTTGTTTTTTTTTTTAGTTTAGCTCAGTTAAGTTTTTCCTATTTGTTTTAATTGATCTAGGTGGCTGAGGAAACCATGCCTTGAAGGAGGCAGAGGTGGCCTTTAGCTATAGCCCAGTTCTGCAGACCAGCCCCGAATGCAGATGAGCAAGCCTCCTCATTAAAGCACCACACAAGTAAAGTAAAACTTATATTATATAAACCATATTTAACAGTATAAAATTGACATGCAGTGAGTTCTCTTCATGCCAACAACCAATGTAACTAGCTTTGTAAAAAAAATAAAAAAAAAATATTTTTTATTTTTTATTTATTTTTTTTTTTTTAAACACTTGTTGTGTGTTAAAGTATTTGTAGCACAGGAAGTTTAGCTTTATGGAATTATTTACCAGGATTTCTATTTCAACAATTTTCCATGTAGGTTTTCAGCATTATTACTGCATGTGAGAGGGGAGGGATTTGGACTGACCATCAGGTGCATGCGGAGCCTGTAGGGGGTTCGTATTCTCCGTGTATTCCCACGCTGTCAGGCAATATTTTGTTGACGGGACTCAGCTGTGAGGAAATCGGCTGACGTTCTGTCATTGCCTGGGGGGTGGGACTACACGGGGTGAATGAATTAATAAAAAGGCGCTGTTTTGTATCCTCTCTGGCTCATACAGGAAACATAGTGGAGCGTGACTTCACGGCAGAATCCTGAATACCAGAGGCTTTGAAGCAGCGTTGGAGAGACGGAGTGGCAATTCCGGCGCGAGGCTTACAGACCCGGGGTGCAAGCAAGGCACACAGGCTATTTACTGTGCTACTATTTTTAGTTAGTGAGTTTAGCGGGACTAAGCCGTCCCACAGTGTATGAGAGGGTGCAGAGCAGTGCCTGTTCCTTGGGGCTCCCACCACTAGAGGGAGCAACGAGCCGCGGTAAAAACCTGCACACTTTATTTTTTCCTTAAACTATTTTGTTTTCCTTTTTCCTTTCGCCTTTTTACTTATTGTTCCTTTGGATTACACACCTGTGTTTGTTGTATGAAGACGGGGCACAATGCCATTGTTGGTAGAGTGCCCCGAACTATAACAAAACATCTGCCAACCAAGCTCACCCTAATAAATCTGGGTGCCTGTGCCGGCGTTTCATATTTGAACTTTGTGTCTGTCTTGTGTCTTCCCACACCCTACCACACGTGGTGTCAGAAGAGGGATTAACTGGCATTGCCAGGAAAAGCAGTGCCCATTGAAAAAAAAAAAAATCATCAGAATGGATGCAATGCAGTTTGCAGAGATGATGGCCCTTCTGCGCCAGACACTGACAGCGGCGGTGCAGGGAGGGACTGAGGCTGCTTCCAGATGGCAGCAGCCTACTAAAATGACGGCGGAGGGTCGCCCAGAGGCATACCGTCGCCTGTTTGAAGCTCTGGCGGAGGCCAATCAGTGGCCCCAGGACCGGTGGGCGAGCTACCTTCTGCCGCAGTTAACCGTGGAGGCGCAAGCTGCTGCCCAAACTCTGTCCGCGGAGATGAGGAACTATGTCACCCTGAAAACAGCTATCCTCAACAGAGTTGGAGCCACCCCTGAAGGGTACCGACGGAGACTCCGGGAGGGGAAGAGAGATGGAACATCCCCGTACACTGGCCCACCGTCTCCTGTGATTATGCCGTGGGATGGCTGGATCCTGGCACCAACTCCAAGGATCGGGTTGTGGAATTGCTGGTGCTGGAGCAGTTCCTGGAGGCTTTGGGACTGTGGGTACGGAGACAGGGCCCTGGATCCCTGAATGAGGCAGTCACCATGGCCGAGAGATACCAGGCAGCTGAGCCCGCTCCTAGCACTGCACCCTACAAATCTGCTGCCTCAGCACCAGCGCCCCACATTGCCCCTGAGAGGGTGAAGGGACTCGGGGGGGGGGACGGCAGCCATTTAGATGGGCTGTGGCTGCGGCTGCGGGAGCTCCTGGTCCGGGAACTGGGACGGGGTGGGCTGCCCCACGGCCGATCGCAGTGTTGGGCCGGGGTCTCGGGCGGCCACAGCATCGTCGGAGCCCTTTGATTGCTCCTGTCTTTCAACCTCCGGCAGAGGCTTCAGGGAGAGAAAGCAGCCAACCGAGGTGTTGGACGTGCCACGACCTGGGTCACCTGGCTTGCGACTGCCCCGCCATGGAGTGTGACCTCGCTGGGTCAGGTAAGCATGTTCAATTATCTCAGTCGCTCCAGCAAACGAGTTTTGTTCTTCCTGTGACAGTGGAAGGGACACAAACTCAGGCTCTCTTGGATTCTTGGGTAGCGGCTGCGGTTGCCCCGCCTTCTCCATTGGTAGAGAAGGAGGAAGTAATTGGAGATATCTTTCCCTTCCGCGACCCGGCTTGGTTTTGTCACAGATTTAAACCCCGTAAAACAAAATGGGAACGCCGGGCCGCCAAGAATGAGGTCTGGCAATGGAGGGAGTCCGGTCAGGTTCGGGTGGGGGCGGTTGGCGAAGATTCTGGGGGGGAGGCGCAGGAGCCAGCACAGGAGCCTGGTCCTTCCGTCTCCGCTCGGGATCGACCTGACCCCGAGTTTGAAGCCATGGGAGTTGATTTTTTAGCTCACTCCCGTGACTTTCGACTCGAGCAAGGATGTGACGATGCGCTAGGTCAGCTATTTGATCAAGCGGTTGAGGTTAATGGTCGGGTGGTTGAGCCTGGTCGTGTCCCCATGTACCCACACTTTGAAATTGACCGTGACCTGCTATATCGGGTTAATAAATTGCACCAGACCAGGGAGGTGTGTCGCCAGTTGCTTGTCCCTAAGCCTTTTAGGGAAGATTTATTGCATTTGGCTCACGCTGTTCCCCTGTCTGGTCACTTGGGTAGGGACAAAACTAAAGCGAGACTTGAGGCATGGTTCAATTCGCTGGGGTTGGATGGTGATGTGAGGCGGTTTTGTGAGCAGTGCCCAGAGTGCCAACGTGCCAGCCCCAGAGCTGTGCCACGAGCCCCCCTTGTGCCATTGCCACTTGTGGAAGCTCCATTCGAGTGTATTGGGGTAGATATTATTATTATTATTATTATTATTATTATTTATTTCTTAGCAGACGCCCTTATCCAGGGCGACTTACAATCATAAGCAAATACTTTTCAAGTATCACAATACAAGTAATAATACAATTAAGAGCAAGATAAATACAATGACTTTGGTTCAAGCAAGTACAAGTGTGACAAAATACAATTCAATAATACAGCAGATAACAGTGTCAGTGATAGTTACATCAGGATATGATTAAAAACAAAATACTACAGATTAAACACTTGGCAGATTACAGTACTCTGAAGTGCAGGATTAAATGCAGTAAAATAGGGGGCAGATAAGAGCAAGTAAAGTGCATTTAAGGAAGGGTGATGTGTCCCAGGGGAAAAACAGAGGAGTTCTACAGGTGCTGTCTGAAGAGGTGAGTCTTAAGGAGGCGTCGGAATGTGGTCAGGGACTGGGCAGTCCTGACATCTGTAGGAAGGTCATTCCACCACTGCGGAGCGGGGGTGGAGAAGGAGCGGGCTCTGGAGGCAGGGGGCGTGGGAGGTAGAGCCAGTCTTCTAGTGCAGGCGGAGCGGAGAGGTCGAGTGGGGGTGTAGGGAGAGATGAGGGTCTGGAGGTAGCTGGGTGCAGTCTGGTCAAGGCATCTGTAGGCTAGTACAAGAGTCTTGAACTGGATGCGAGCGGTGATCGGGAGCCAGTGAGTGAGTGGAGTAGTGGAGTTGCGTGGGAGAAGCGAGGCAGAGAGAACACCAGGCGGGCAGCGGAGTTCTGGATGAGCTGGAGTGGACGGGTGGCGGACGAGGGAGGCCAGCCAGGAGGGAGCAGTAGTCTAGGCGGGAGAGTACCAGGGCCTGGACCAGGAGCTGGGTAGCATAGTTGGTGAGGAAGGGTCGGATTCTTGGATGAGCTGCCAGAGTGGAGATGTGCTGGGAATAAGAGAGGCAGGGGTCCAGGGTGACTCCGAGGTTCTTAGTGGAGGAAGAGGGAGGTGTGGTAGATTCCAGAGGAACAGAGATAGAGAGATCAGAGGAGGGGAGGAGGAGGGAAAGAAAAGGAGGTCAGATTTAGAGAGGTTGAGTTTGAGGTGATGCGAGTGCATCCAGGAGGAAATAGCAGACAGACAGGTAGAGACCGGGAGGGGATGGTGGAGTCAGAGGTGGGGAAGGAGAGGAAAATCTGAGCATCATCAGCATAGAAATGGTATGAGAAACCATAGGATGCGATGAGGGGGCCAGGAGCAGGTGTAGAGACAGAACAGGAGAGGACTCCTGACCCTTGGGGACTCCTGTTAAGAGAGGGCGAGGTGTGAAGGTTGCTCCACGCCAGGTTACCTGGTAAGTGCGGTTGGAGAGGTAGGAGGAGAACCAGGCCAGAGCAGTGCCAGAGATCCCCAGGTCAGCAAGAGATGATAGTAGAATAGAGTGATCAGCAGTGTCAAAGGCAGCAGAGAGGTCGAGGAGAATTAGGACAGAGGAGAGAGAGGCAGCTCGGGCAGACTTTAGTGAGTTGGTGACAGACAGGAGAGCAGTTTCAGTGGATTGAGCAGAGCAGAAGCCAGATTGGAGAGGGTCGAGCAGAGAGTGGTTGGACAGGAAAGCAGAGAGCTGGCGGTGTACAGTCCGCTCGAGGGTTTTGGAGAGGAAGGGTAGGAGGGAGACAGGACGGTAGCTCTGGAGGGAGGTGGGGTCGAGGGTAGGTTTTTTCAGGAGGGGAGTGATAGAGGCTTTTTTGAAGGCAGAGGGAAAGAGACCAGAAAGGAGAGAGGTGTTGAGAAGGGAGGAGATGAAGGGAAGTAGAGCAGGAGCAGCAGCTTGGAAGAGGTGAGTGGGGAGGGGGTCCAGGGCACATGTGGTGGGTTTGTGACCCTGGAGAAGGGAGGAGAAGTCAGAGTCCAAGAGGGGCGAGAAGGTGGAGAAGGAGGGTGAGTTAGTATGGGGTGCAGTGGGTGTAGGGGTTGGAGCAGGAGGGGGTGCGGGGGAGGGAGAGGTGTTAAAGAGTTTGCGGATATCTGAGGTTTTAGAAGAGAAGAAAGAGGCAAAGTTGTCAGAGGAGTTAGAGGAGGGAGGAGGAGGGGGAGGGTTTAGGAGGGAGGAGAAGGTAGAGAATAGTTTACGTGGGTTGTTAGTGGAGGCTTGGATTACAGATTGGAAATAAGTACATTTAGCAGAGGAGAGAGTAGAGGAGAAGGAGGAGAGGAGAGTGCGGTAAAGGTCTAGGGCAGCAGGGAGTTTGGTTCTATTCCATTTCTTTTCAGCAGATCGTAGTGTGATTCTTGCTGAGCGGAGCGCAGAGGAGAGCCAGGGTTGGGGAGGGGAGGGGCGAGCAGGTCGGGAGGTGAGGGGACAGAGGGAGTCGAGGGAGGAGGTGAGGGAGGAGAAGAGGGTGAGTTGTGAAAAGGAGTCGATAGGAGGGAGGTGAGAGAGAGCAGTGGAGGCAAGGACAGAGGGGGAGAGAGAGCGGAGGTTACGGTGAGAGGTGACAGTGGGGGTAGGAGGGCAGCAGAGAGGGAGAGACAGAGAAAAAGAGATGAAATAGTGATCAGAGAGGTCCAGGGGGGTGACAGAGAGGATGGAGGGGCAGCAGGCCCTGGAGAAGGTGAGGTCCAGTTGACGGCCAGCTTTGTGGGTCGGAGGGGATGGAGAGAGACAGAAGTCGAAGGAGAGGGAGGAATCCAGCAGAGTGCCTGGGGTTGGAGAGATGGATGTTGAAGTCACCTAACAGGACAGTTGGGGTAGACAGAGAGGGGAGGGAGGAGAGTAGATAGTCGAGTTCATCTAGAAAGTGAGCGAGAGGCCCAGGGGGGCGGTACAGTACAATTAGCAGGAGTTGACAGGGAGAGGTTAGTTGGACTGCATGAAATTCAAAGGTATTAACAGAGAGTGAGGAGAGAGATCGAGGGGACAGAAAAAGTAAGGAGGGAGAGGAGAAGACCAGTCCCACCTCCCCGTCCAGTGAGACGCGGGGTATGGGACAGGATGTAGAGAGAGGACAGGGCAGCAGGAGTTACAGTGTTATCAGGGGACAGCCAGGTTTCAGTGAGAGCAAGGAAATCGAGAGAGAGGTGGGAGGCAAAGGCAGAGATGAAATCAGCTTTGTTAGCAGAAGAGTGACAGTTCCAGAGTGCACCAGAGAGTGTGCGGGAGGGGGGGAGAGGCAGAGGGATGAGGTTAGAGGGGTTGGAGGAGCAGCAGCGGAGAGAGGGCAGAGGACGAGGATGAGAGGACAGAACAGGGATGTGAGAGACAGTCATAGCAGGACAGGCAAGACAAATAGGCACAGTGGGAGCAGTGGGGTGGAGGGTACAGACCTGACTAGTAGATGGCTTCTTCCAGAGCGCTGTTAGGGTCGGATTTATTCCAACAGCGTCTCGGCGCAGGCCTCCCCTCACTGGACTCCCACAGCTAGACTCCCGGCTCTTTTGTTGAAGCTCTTCTGTTTGCTGGCGCTTCTTGCTGGCGCAGAAATAGGCTGCTTGATTAATATTACAACTGAGTGGCAAAAGAACCAACTAAACTGTGTGGAAACCAATCAAATAGCAAATCAACTTCTAATCAATTTAACCACTCACCTGGTACTAATCACACACTAACTCAGCTAATTCAAACAACACCTTACAATGTTACCAAATGTAGTTAATTTAAAATTACTTGAAGCAGGAACTTACCTATCTGCCTCGGTCCCTGGTTACCTGTAGACTGGTTACCTGTACCTGTAGATATAGTCGGACCGCTGGAGCGAAGTGCGCCGGGATACACGCACCTGTTGGTTATTCTAGATTACGCTAAGCGTTATTCAGAGGCCATACCACTTTGCTCTGCCTCCGCTAAATCTGTCGCTGACGAGCTTGTTAAAGTTTTCTGTCAGGTGGGGATTCCCCGAGAAATGCTTACCGACCAAGGAACCAATTTTATATCACGGCTGGTCCGCAAATCATGCAAACTTTTGGGGATTAAGACCATCAGGACATCAGTTTATCACCCTCAATCTGATTGTTTGGTGGAGCATTTTAACAAAACTCTAAAAAGCATGAAGCGTAGGTTCATTGAAAGCGATGTGGGCAATTGGGATAAGCTGATTCCTCCCCTCCTTTTTGCGATTAGAGAGGTACCGCAGGCTTCCACCGGATTCTCCCCGTTCGAGCTGCTGTATGGTCGGAGACCCCGGAGTGTGCTCGATCTCGTCAGAGAGATGTGGGAGGAACAGCAGGACAATTCGACCAATACGGTCTGGTATGTGTTGGATCTGCGCAGACGTCTTGAGTCTGTAGGTCAATGGGCTTGTGACAATCTGCAGCAGGCACAACACAGGCAGGAGACCAATTACAATAGAGGGGCTCATTTGCGCACATTTCAGCCGGGAGATAAAGTGCTTTTATTATTACCCAGCTCTGAGTCTAAACTCCTGGCAAAGTGGCAAGGTTACACGCCGGGTTGGTACGGTGGATTACGAGGTCTGCCAGCCGGGACGAAGGAGGGAAAAGCACATTTATCATGTGAACCTCCTGAAGCCTTGGGTGCAACGGGAGACGTTGTTAGCAACACCCACAGATGACGTCACTGATTTGGGACCTGATCTTTCTGTCTTGGCGAGGATGGGGTCGGTTCAGGTTGGTAATAACCTGACACCAAGACAGAAACGTGAGGTTCACAATCTGGTGGCTGCTTTTCCTGACGTGTTCTCTCCAGTCACGAGGCAGACTCATCATCATATTGAAATTGAGCCGGGGACACAAGTTTGTCAAAGGCCATACCGCATACCTGAATGTAAAAGGCAAGTAGTGAAAGTGGAGATTGAGGAAATGCTCAAGCTGGGGGTAATAGAAGAGTCCCAAAGTGACTGGAATAGTCCAATCGTTTTAGTAGATAAGCCAGACAGGTCGACATGATTTTGCCTTGATTTTAGGAGAGTCAATGAAAAATCTAAGTTTGATGCTTATCCCATGCCCCGGATAGATGAATTGCTGGAGCGTCTAGGCACGGCTCATTTTATGACGACACTGGATTTAACGAAGTGGTACTGGAAGATACCCCTGACCCCAGAATCACGGGAGAGAACAGCGTTTTCGACTCCCTTCGGGTTATACCAGTTTACTACCATGCCCTTTGGGTTGCATGGAGCGCCTGCCACTTTCCAGCGGATGATGGATCGTATTTTGCGGCCCCATCAGCAGTACGCCGCTGATTACATAGATGACATGGTTATCCACAGTGAGGACTGGCCGAGTCATCTGGGTAAGGTAGCGGCAGTGCTGCAATCCTTGCGGGAGGCCGGGCTCACTGCTAACCCAAAGAAGTGTGCAATTGGGAAGAGTGAGTCGGAGTATTTGGGGTATCGGGTAGGTGGCAGCCAGATCAGACCGCTTGTTGCAAAGGTGAAAGCCTTGGCTGACTGGCCGACTCCTACCACAAAAACCCAGGTGCGCTCTTTCTTGGGACTGGCGGGATATTATCGTAAGTTCATCCCAAACTTTGCTACTTTCGCCGCTCCCTTGACAGACCTAACCCGGAAGGCTGCCTGTGGCAGGCTGGCTCGCAGTGGTGAGGTGTGGTGACATCACGGACCAGGAAGTAACTGAATCAAAACAATGGATGGGCGGGTGAAGCTGAACGCAACGGCGGTCAGCGTATTTAATAAATCAAATAAACAAAACAAAAGATTTAAACAATAACAAAACACAAAACAAAAAGGCGTGATGGCCAAACAAATAGAAACAAGTATATTTTTAAATATAGCAATTGTTTGTTCTCTCTCTCTTTCGCTCGCTCTCCCGTGTTCTCCCGTACTCTCCTCTGTACACTTAACCCCGCAGCACGGACAGCTGCAGGTTCTTATACTCTGGCCGAGGGGTTAACTAGCTGTTAATTATCTTATTACCCCTCGGCCACAGTCTGCATGCGTTTGGTAAGGATGCGTGACTGTCAGCTAGTTAAATAATCAGTAGCTGATCAGCCACGCATCCTCACAGGGTTTTAAATTATAAAAACAATAACAAAAGACGCTGCGCTTTTATCCGCGCCGCAAACAAATACAAATAATAATAAATAGGGGCAGGACACTCCGCCACACTGCCCTAAATACGGTCCAGTGGACGGAGCCGTGTCAGAGAGCCTTTCTCGCCTTGAAGAGGAGGCTGTGTAGCAAGCCAGTGCTGTGCAGTCCGGACTTTAGTCGGAGGTTTACCCTACAGACGGATGCATCTGAGACAGGTCTCGGAGCAGTGTTGTCTCAGGAGGTGTGGGGAAGCGAGCACCCAGTCCTGTATATCAGCAGGAAGTTCCTTCCCCGCAAGAAGAACTATAGTACCATCGAGAAGGAGTGTCTCGCAGTAAAATGGGCAGTCGAGTCACTCCCGTACAACCTCCTGGGGTGACACTTCACCCTCATCACAGATCATGCCCCCTTGGCATGGCTCCACCGAATAAAAGATAACAACGCCCGTATCACAGGGTGGTACCTGGCACTGCAGCCCTATGCCTTCAGGGTTGTCCACCGAGCAGGAAAACTGCACCAAAACGCAGATTTTTTCTCTCGGGAAGGCATAGAGGTGTAGGATTTTCGAATGGACCGGTGGTGCCATTCTGAGGGGGAGGATATGTGAGAGAGGAGGGATTTGGACTGACCGTCAGGTGCATGCGGAACCCTGTAGGGGGTTCATATTCTCCGTGTATTCCCACGCTGTCAGGCAATATTTTGTTGACGAGACTCAGCTGTGAGGAAATCGGCTGACGCTCTGTCATTGGCTGGGGGGTGGGACTACACGGGGTGAATGAATTAATAAAAAGGCGCTGTTTTGTATCCTCTCTGGCTCATACAGGAAACATAGTGGAGCGTGACTTCACGGCAGAATCCTGAATACCAGAGGCTTTGGAGCAGCGACTCGGAGAGACGGAGTGGCAATTCCGGCGCGAGGCTTACAGACCCGGGGTGCAAGCAAGGCACACAGGCTATTTACTGTGCTACTATTTTTAGTTAGTGAGTTTAGCGGGACTGAGCCGTCCCACAGTGTATGAGAGGGTACAGAGCAGTGCCTGTTCCTCAGGGCTCCCACCACTAGAGGGAGCAACGAGCCACGATAAAAACCCACACACTTTATTTTGTAGTTTTTCCTTAAAGTATTTTGTTTTCCTTTTTCCTTTCGCCTTTTTACTTATTGTTTTCCTTTTTCCTTTCGCCTTTTTACTTACTGCTGCCCCATAGAATTATGAGGCAGCAGTGTGGAGTAGTGGTTAGGGCTCTGGACTCTTGACCGGAGGGTTGTGGGTTCAATCCCAGTTTGGGGACACTGCTGCTGTACTCTTGAGCAAGGTACTTTACCTAGATTGCTCCACTAATAACCCAACTGTATAAATGGGTAATTGTATGTAAAAAATAAATAATGTGATATCTGTATAATGTGAAATAATGTTTAATGTGCTATCTTGTAACAATTGTAAGTCGCCCTGGATAAGGGCGTCTGCTAAGAAATAAATATTAATAATAATGAAGACGGGGCACAATACCATTGTTGGTAGAGTGCCCCGAACTATAACAAAACATCTGCCAACCAAGCTCACCCTAATAAATCTGGGCGCCTGTGCCGGCGTTTCATATTTGAACTTTGTGTCTGTCTTGTGTCTTCCCACACCCTACCACACAGCACTTTTAATTTTTTGAAAGCACAAGTCTTTTTTTTTTTAATCCACAACAGGTGTTTTAAATGGTTCATTGTTATTTTTTAACTTGACATTGACCCCAGTTTTACCCAGTGATAGAGACACAAGGAAAGTGATGGGTCAGAAACTACACATTTGTCTTCAGAGGACCGTCAAGCGGATTCTTATGTGCCAGAACTGCAGAGGACAGAAAGTGGCATAGTAAGCTACAGTTTAATCAACTTATAAATCTAGGATTTCCAAGAGTTTATTATGAATGGACGAAATAAGTAAATGTACATCACTTTGAGTATGGAGCTATTAGTATTTTTGTATTTAAATTTTTGGTTGAAATGTTTAATAATGTATTTTATGTTTAATATACTAAATTATTCTTGCTGAATAATTATAAGAAGCTTCCAAGACACTATGCATCAGGCTTTGATTAATTCCTGGTTAAGTAAATCTGATAATTAAGTCTAAAATCTTCATTATCTTGTTATCGGTCAGTTAGTCTTACTATTACTTAATCTTTTCAGGTGTTAAATCCAACATTCCAGTGTATGCTTTAGCTACTTCACTACTGTATTTATAGTTTGTAAACTTATAAAGTAGAATAGCCCTAATGTTTAGTTTTTTGTTTAGTTATTAAGAAACCGTAATTGGATTTATACATATATATATATATATATATATATATATATATATATATATATATATATATATATATAACATTCATATACTCTTTTCATTTTTAAGCTAAATAAGAAGATTCTTGATGGCTTTGCTGACTACAGTGATTATAGCCTGGATAACAGTGAAGATGATTTCAAATCTGGAACTCAAGACTCAATAGGATTCTGTTGTACTGCAGAATACATTTTTATTCATATATACACATTGCAATTATTCAGGTCACACTGGTAGTTATTTAGCAGACATTCTAATACATTACATTGCAGGATTTGGGCCCAGCTAGCTGTATAATTGTTTGATTAGTTGATGATTAATGCAGTGATATAATTAAGCAGCTGGTTAGACCAGAGACCTGCGCTGGAGTGGATTGACAACCACTGCAAGGTATTGTAGTGAAGTTTGCTTTATATATTTGTTACATTAATAATGTATGCCCTTGTAGGCATTTCAGCTCATTGCTGCAAACAATAACTATATATATATATATATAATTCCTCTGAAGTTAAAATGGTTGTTAAAACTGAGGGTCTTAATTGATTCACTTGGTGACTATTTATAAATTGCCTATACTTTCCGAAATACACTTGAATGAACAGTAGCCTGATGGACTATCATTACATTTTTTGTTAAACATTTCTGTTTGGTAATGTGGAGAGTATAATGCATAAAGGTGATAAACTTGTAGCTTCTGGTGTTAACAAAAAAATGTCAGTCATTGGCATAATCACCTAGTTGGGTGGTGAAGTCTCCTAGCTGTTGCAACCCTCATTGTTTGGCAATAATGTTGTTTCCAAATGTTAAAAATGACTTTAAGGATTCATGCAGGAATCTTTTGTACTGACAGTAAAAACTATACAACATCCTATCTCACATTTGCTAACAAATATGTTCCTTTATTATACATGTTCTCCTTCATTTTTAGGTCTGACTGCACAGTACTCCTTTTCATAATGTTTAGGAAATGTGGTAATTAATATTATTCATGCAACTAGTCTGAAATATAGAACAAAAGCAATAATAACAAAATATCCCCAAGTGGATGGTTTAGTCCCCAGGTTGAGGTACAATACCAAGATGTGTGTGTGTGTGTGTGTGTCATGTAATAAAAACAAGTGTGTGCGTGTGTGTGTGTGTGTGTGTGTGTGTGTGTAGTTTGGAAAACCAGAGCACTGTTGTTGTTTTGACTGGTAAACGGCTTAGCCGTCCAGTGGTTAGTAAGAGAATCGAAGAAAAATGTTTAGTAAGAGCTCCAAAACTGAGTTACGTTTTGTTTTGTTTGTTTTATTTTCTTATATTTCTGTACTAATGAATAAATCCTGCACAAAAGTGCTGAAAACTTTAAAATCCTGCGTCTGCATTAAAAGGACAAAACAAACCCGAGTGAAGTAACATCTTTCTATGAACATTCTTGGTAAAAAAATAAATAAAAATCCTCCAATCTATTATAAGTGTATAAAGGATACAGAGCACACAATTTCTTTAAAAATGTAACGGCTGGGATTCAAACCCACTATTTTCCACTTCTCTACTTTATAGCTAGAGCTATACTACATGCGCCACACGGTCTTATTTCAAGCAACAAGAGCTTATTTTCGATTGGATGACACCTTTATATTTCTAGTATGATTATTTACGAAGGTTTTATTGGTTAATCTCGTGTGGTTGATATGTAACGATTGTTTAATTGCTTGATATTGTATGTCAAAAGTAGGGGTGAGACGACTCATCGTGTATCAATGCATCGCGATACTTTACAACACGCTACGATACACCTCGTGTATCGCGATACAAGCTTGAAATAAGTAGCTAATATGCCACATTTATTAAACTGTAAATCATGAAAGAAAGGGTCTTGGTTGTTTGAACGTAAACTCCACTTGTGCCTAAACATATCCCTTTGTGCAATGAGCCGGCCAGACGCTTCAGGAATTTAAGCGGGAATAGAGGAAACAATGTTGTTTTTTTTTTTTTTTTTCTGTTGCTGGCAAGCAGGGAATACTGACACTGTACTAAAGGCTTCAGAACAGGCTGCCTGGCCAATGGGAGTTGAGACAGCTTGATTCTGGCCAAAGGGAGTGTATAGGAGGCGGAGACAGCGTTGTTTATTGTGGACAGAGAGGAATCAGGAAGCGAGCAGTGTCTTGTATTCAAATGCTATATATTTTTCTCCTTTTGGAAGAGACCATTTTATTTCACAAATAGATAGCTATATGTTTTTTTTGTTGTTGTTTTTCGTTTTACCAGTTTTAATGTATTGCTCTCCTTTTAATGTTTCCTTATCATAATCCGGTGTAAATGATATAATATATATATATATATATATATATATATATATATATATATATATATATATACACACACACACACACACACACACGCACACACACACGGAAAGTATCATTTGTGAGGGAGGATAGACTATAAGAATGTAAGTGTATCTGGCTTTTTTGCGGAAAGAACGCGTTTCCTGTAAATCTATTTATTATAGATGACAAAACATATCGCATTTTTACACTTCTTACTAGTTTTATTTTATATTTGTTCACCTTTCAGTGCGCCCTAATAATGTTTTTATTTGTTTGAATGATCCTTAAACTTTGATTTGGTTGAATAGGTTACTTTCTTTAAAGAAATGTGTTAATCCTGATGAAAATTACTTTACTAATTTTATCATTAATTCGAATCTAATAATTTAAATTATTTTTAACCACATTTAAAAACAGCCCAGTATAGAATAGTATACAAAATACAATTATATACTCAACCTTAACTTGAAAAATACAAATACTTAGTGACAAAATGTGTGGTATAATAATAATAATAATCTATTGATTTAAAGTTAAGCATGATGCAATCAAAAATGCTGATGTACATTTAAAAAATATTATCACAACTTAATGCTGAAAGACTTGATATTTAGATTGTTCTAAAGAAACTCATGAACAAACTTTGTACTTTAATAGTTATCAAACACATTGCTTAGTATTTTTTTTCCCCTCAAATGTGGTGAGGAGATTTGGTTGATTCAGTTAAATCTGATATCCCAGGAACTCTAGCTGACATACTGCTTTGTCTTTAAACAAACAAGTGCTACACTACTTAGTGGTAAATAAATATCATTGGTTTACAAGTGAATCTGTGTCTAGATCTGATATTTCCAAGTCCGTCAAGCAGAGATTAGTTTTTCATGAGTATCGCAATAGGAATTGTATTGTGGCTTGTGTATTGTGATACGTATCGTATCATGACCTTGGTCACTATATAACACATTGCCTTCTCTGAGCATTAGTGCAATTGTCCCCATTACTAAATGGCTTTTCTCTGGAGATAGGGGGCTGTCTTTACTCTCAATGTATTGAGTTGTGCAGATCTACCAAAAGATGGCACTAAAGAGCATCTTTTTGTGAACCAAAAGATTCAGAGGGTTCAGTGGTTCAAGAGGCCTCACTTTTCCCATTACTGCAGCTCACCGAGCTAAAATAAAAAGGTTAAACAAAAACAAGTTATGAACACAAAATAAAACAGAAAATCCCTCACCCAAGTCTGTCACTATCATGGTGGGTTTTAAATAAAAATACAGGAATGTTTCTGTCTCTGTGGGTTTTTTTTTCCCCCCTCTCATGGAGCTCTGGGCTCTCTTTTTAAAGGATGTGGCTGTTCCTAATTAGCACCAATTATTTAATTTGGGAACATCCACATTCTCACATGTTTTCAGCAAGGACAGGAATTAACACCATACCTGCCAACCACCACCAAAACACACAAACACACACACTATTTACAGGCAGAGCTCTTGCTCTGCCACACCCCCTTTGACTGCAAATTGAGTGGACTAGGTAGGCTATGGTGGTGCACACAGGTTATCCTTTACAGTAATAATTCAATAAAACAGTTCTGTTGATTGATTCATTGTAAGAATCTTCTGACTAAAAGTGGCTGAGTGGCTTTGAAGAGAAGGGGAGAGCGGGGCAGATATATGCTGTTGGTTAACGAATCCAGCTAGTGATACAAACCCAACAGAAAACTGTTGATTTGTTAACAAAATCAATTTCAGTATCTCCCATATGATATTTATAATGCACATTTTTATTGCCTGCATGCAGTACCTTACACTTTTCTCTATTAAATGTAATTTACCATGTGTCTGCCCAGTTCTGAATGCTGTCTAGATCATTTTGAATGACCTTTGCTGCTGCAACAGTGTTTGCCACTCCTCCTATTTTTGGGTCGTCTGCAAATTTAACAAGTTTGCTTACTATACCACAATCTAAATTATTAATGTATATTAGGAATAGCAGAGGACCTAATACTGATCCCTGTGGTACACCACTGGTTACCTCGCTCCATTTTGAGGTTTCTCCTCTAATCAGTACTTTCTGTTTTCTACATGTTAACCACTCCCTAATCCATGTGCACGCATTTCCTTGAATCCCTACTGCTTTCAGTTTGAGAATTAATCTTTTATGCGGGACTTTGTCAACAGCTTTCTGGAAATCTAAATAAACCATGTCATATGCTTTGCAATTATCCATTGTCGATGTTGTGTCCTCAAAAGAATCAAGCAGGTTAGTTAGACACGATCTCCCTTTCCTAAAACCATGCTCACTGTCTCCCAGGATACTGTTACCATATAGGTAATTTTCCATTTTGGATCTTATTATAGCCATAGGTTTACATGTAATAGAAGTCAGGCTTATTGGTCTGTAGTTACCTGGTTCGGTTTTGTCTCCCTTTTTACGTTTTCAATTCTCCAGTCTGTCGGTACAACCCCTGTTTCAAGAGACTGTTGCATGATCTTGATCTTTCATTTCTTTGAGTACTATTGGGAGGATCTTATCCGACCCAGGGGATTTGTTTATTTTAAGAGCTCCTAGTCCCTTTAACACTTCTGCCTCTGTTATGCTAAAGTTATTTAAAATTGGATAGGAACATGTCGACATGTGGGGCATGTTGTCCGTATCCTCCTTTGTAAAAACTTGTGAAAAGTAATAATTTAATATATTTGCTATTTTTTTTCTTCATCTATGATTTTTTGCCATTTGTGTCTCTTAGACATTTAACCTCCTCTTTGAATGTTCTCTTGCTGTTATAATATTGAAAAAACATTTTGGAATTGGTTTTATCCCCCTTGCAATGTTCATTTCTATCTCTCTCTTGGCCTTTCTAACTTCCCTTTTGACTTGTGTTTGCAGTACCAAGTACTCTTTCTGTGTACTTTGTTTTTGGTCCCTTTAAACGCTCTGTAAAGTGCCTTTTTTCACTGAATATTTTTTTTTAATTGATCTATTAAACCATTTTGGCCATTTTGTTTTAGATTTAGATTTGTCTACTTTTGGGATGTAATTGTTTTGCGCCTCTAGTACTACATTTTTAAAAAACAGCCATCCTTTTTCTGTGGATGTTTTCTCTATTTTACTCCAATCTATTTCTGTTAGTCTCTGTTTCATACCTACCTTTTCTAAAATTGTAAACCTTAGCTTTAGTCATTACTTTTTGGGTTTTAAAAATCACTTCAAATGAAACCATGTTGTGGTCTGAGTTTGCCAATGGCTCTCTGACCTCTGTTTCAGTTATTCTGTCAATTGCGTCTCGGCACAGCTGCATAAAAGAGTGAGTTTCATGCACACGGGGTTGGAGTTCAGCGTGGAGAACGTGAGAGAAGGGGAGGTAGAACTTACAAAACTAAAACAATTGTACTCGTGTTGGATTTCAGCCAGCATGATACTTGTTCTGAGTTCAGTGTCTGTCTGTTTTAGCCAACGTGACGTTTTGTTTTGAGTTCAGTGTTTGTTTCTGTTTTGTTCAAAACTTGTATTTACTTTACAATAAACCGGCACACCAGCGGATTCACTCATCATTCTCTGTCCTGCATCAATTGCATTCTGCAGTTGTAGTCTTTGATCCATTAGAGCACTGCAAATCACCAAGAGTGTCTACTTCCAAAAGTCAAATATTCATTCTGCAATTCGAATCAGCTGTCCTGTGTGGGCAAAGAGACTGCAGGAAAAGTAAAAAGGGAGGATGCAGTTAGTTAGGAGACTGCACTGTGTGCACTCTGCTGTAAAATGCTATATGCAGAAACTCTGTGATAAAGAGCTTTAACGCTATGCTCTCTCAACTCACCATGGTACCATAAAGAAGAATGAACAGTAAGTGATTCTAAATGATATATGATTCTTTCATTCTATGTACTGCAGTAATACCTTTGTATATTGTAATGTATAGTATGGGATTTTATTTAAATATTGAACATGGTATAAAGTTTAATACCACAGTATTTTTACTGCAGTTATGGGTTAGTAATATTACTCCCATGCAATAATGCTTGCACCACTTTTAATACAAAGAGGTGCAAACTTTGCGTTAACATAATATAATCCGGACTCTAAAATATTTCTTATTTCATGAGGTAAATTCAATATCCAGGCTAATATATAGTTGCCTTCAGAACCAATGTGTTTAATTTAAGGATGTGCAGTATGAAGCTTCAGTGCAAGAATATTTTTTGTCGCTTCAATATGGGCCTGATTTAACCCAAGGCTTGTCACTGGCGCCTTTGGGGAGGTTAGGAGTTTGCTCAGCTGCACAAGGATGTTAGAAAAAATTCATGAAAATCAAGGAGATAATTTCTTTTGCAGCTCATCTCAGAATTGGGACAGATCAAGGGCTCATCATAACCTGCATGTCTTCAGACGCAGATGCTTGTCTGGCCTATGATCCAAACTGCTCCAACATTCAACAGACAGCGATGGGAAGATTTGTTGCTCCAATTTCTTAAGGTAAAACTTGTAACAAAGAAAGTAGACAAATGTTTCGGTTTGTGTCTTCATCAGTGAAATCCCAGTTTTATTTAGCTATAATCCATCTGAACTTTTTTAATTAACCAGGTAATTTTTTTTTTTTTTTTTTTTTTACGGTCATCTCAAGATTTTTGTATTAATAAAAGATATTAATAAAAAATATTTACAGAAATATAGAAACAACGTTTAAGAGAAAACTACGATAAAAAAAATAGATTCAAAGAATATGTGATTTTAATTTTCTTTTTCTTTTAAACCGTTACATAATTGATATCTGTAACTAAAGTAAATGAACAAATTCAATCTGTTTAATTTTGAACACTTTTAAAGTATAACTGGAGTGTACATTTTAACCTCACCCACAACGCATTTATTTTTTTATGCAGAAATAAACAATAGCTTCTATTTTGTTTCTATAATATCAGAACAAAGACAGGATATGTAACAACTCCCAGTGGCGTTTGTGAATTCTCAGAGGACCCCTGACATCGTAGCCTTCAGGTCACGGTAAGCAGGATGTTGAACAACTCCTTAAGAGTGGAACTGGGAGGACAGCAAGAGACTGTGCGGTGATGACCTGGGGATATCTCAATATCACACAGAAATATACCAGTAATACCAAAACTCAAACCCCTGCTGGGTGAGGGATATTTTAAAGCCTGTGTTATGTGTTGTCTTAATTGAGATAGTCACACCAGATGCATTTATTTGCACCCAATGTAAAGGTTGCCTAAGCCAATGCAGCCATTTTACTGTGACAATTTACTCATGCAGACTGAGCATTTGTCATTGTTTTAATGTATTTTCTACTGCACTATATGCGTGAATTTAGAGTGAAACACAAACAATAGATACAGCATGATTGCCCTTATATCTGAACTGGGGGGCTAGTCCCCACATTTTCCACCCACATCAATTATTTAATATTCCCAGAGCAGGGGTTTTATTGCACAGGGAGTATTCCCGTGCTTCCCCCAGTGACTGACATGCTTAGACCCCGAAGACGATGCTGAGATGATGAAACAGTGAATAATAATAAAACACATGTTTGCTATAAGGTGTGTTTTCAACACATGTGAGATAAACAAAAGTGCACGACGGGTGAGATTGGGGGAATTCTTTCAGTAGCTGTAGCACCTTTAATGGCTCTATTTACAAAGCATTTGTAAATCTGCAATGTATCATTCAGAAATACTAAACACTCAATAGTGTCCAATGCATACATACCTAAAGACTAGAAGTCTCCCAAAACATTTGACATACCGTTTCCTTTCCCTGTGGTGCCTTCTGCGGTTTTCGTAATTAACACAGCATAATGGTAATGCACTGTTACAAGCAGATCTTAAGAAAATACAAGATTAATGCGTCAAAGTAGTTTTTTCCCATTTTTTATTTTTTTTTAAAAAAAATTTCATAAAATTGGCTGCACAAAAGTTAGCTGTCCATGGTGAGAATTATCTAGTAAAAACACAGACTGGTAAAGTTACAGCTGATTTCGTTCAAACTTTATACAGAAAAATAGATTGCATAAAAACACGTTTCTGGCATCCTTTGTATAAAAAACAAAGAAAGACATCTGCAAAAATAACTTTAGGAAAAATAGAAAGTAGAAAAAGTAACAAAAAAGACATCTTCTAAAAACAATTTTAGGCTTGCGTAATAAGAGGCTGAAGGCACAAGCTAGCATTGCATGAGTAAGACGTTATTATATGCTCAGCATACAATAGTAACAGTAGAAATATAACACCTACATATATTAGTCTAAAACTAAGGCTTGTAGTCATAAAACATTAGCATGCCTTAAAATGCGCTGATGTCCTATATGATAACCAGCATGCTAATGCTGCCTGAATACAGCGCAAAGTGTCTAACAACTTAGTGGAGAGTTTTAGTTTCACAGTTTCATAAACACTACCTGGTCCCTGCTTGCACCAACGTTGAAACAGCGATTTGATTTAACCTTTCTATATCCACTTGTTTCCAAATAAATACTTTTCAATGTGTCCAAATTGTGCTCAACATCTGGAAGTTTCTTTATTTGAATTATCTTGAAGGAATGTGCACGCTATAACTTTTATCAGCCGCTACGAAGTTAAATCACTGTAAAGTCGTTCAAAAAAATACATTTACAGTTTACAGAAAATTCTCCACCATTAAATGACATTTTGAGTTCAGATCTCTACTTCTTACTCTTATTACTTGAGAGAAACAATACATATTTAACAAACTCCAAAAATAAATCTCCTCAACTTCAGAAAATAGCATTTATAGTCAACCACTGTTTCAAAGAACTGTCATGACAAATTAAATAGGTTGGTCTCCATTGTAGGTGTTGTGCTTTTTACAGGAATTCTGGTTAAATCAGGTGCATATTGGTCCCAGTAACAAAAGTGTGCCTCTCTCCAGAGCACTTAACCCTATAAAAAAAGTCTCATTCAAAACGCTCAACTCATATATATTTTTCTTTTGTTTAATATTTTTGCTAAGTCCTCACAGAGGACTGATACGTTTGTCCTTCAAAAAAATCTTTAAGGATCATGGGGTTTTAATTCACCATTTGCAGGTGTCCTTCTGTAATCAGCAGGCACTTAAGAAATTGGCATAGTTCCTTCATTAGTGCATATAGCTGTGGAAGACTTGGAAGTCTAAGACTGAAGTAAAGAAGTGTCTCTCTAGGGCCGGCTGAGAGTTGTGTAAACTGGCTGGTCCCAGTTGGTTGTAGGGCTGTGAGCTGGTGGAATGGACAAGCTGTTGAGGATAGGCGTTGCATATGGCCGACGAGAGGAATGGAAATATGGGTACTGGTAAAGACTAGAGGGGTACCCGGAATAGGGGTTGTAGTAATTGGAGCTTTGCAGGTCTGTGTAGTCACACTGAGAGCTGGAGAAAGACGAGGCTGTTGTAGCTGTTGTCGCACAGGCTTGGGCACTGTAAGAGCTGTACTCAGAATGGGTGGGAGAGCTGTGGGACAGCTCACTGTAGTGGCTTGGGCTTAGCTGTTCAGTTTTGATGTGTGGCCTCTGCTGGCCGGCCTCGTTGCTTGAGGAAGATGACGTGGTGCTTTTGTGGCTCCAAACCTGAGCTGGCCCCCCACTTCCACTGGAGTGGGTGTAGGAGGCACTGTAGGCCCCTGCAGAGGAGCTCTGCCCATGGCCCTGGTCTGAAGGCAGGGCTGCGTGGCCGTTCAATGGCAAGTACTGGTCAAACTCGTGAACATCAAAGGCCTCCATGTTGCTGATGACGTCACTGCTGAGCTCCGAGATGTCCACGTTGCTAAAGTCGATGTTCTGGCGGCCATTTTCGACAAGGCGTCGGCCCTCGTGCTTCAGATCGTGTTTGTTTCCATGGTGAAGGTCTGTTTTAGGAGTGGTGGGTGGAGTAGGTGGGCTATGGGTTTGACCTGTATAAAAAATAAAGCTGTTTTAGTTTTTTTTTTGTCTAATAATAAAATAATAATATCTTTATTTTTATATAGCGCTTTACAGAGGTAGGCTGTGAACTGTGCATTATATGCAGAGTCACTTACAACAGGACATAATGCATATGATTTAAACATTCCTTCTAATGTATTGGGTCTGTGAAAATGGACAAAAAAAGAAATAAGAAACAGCCGAATATACTTTTTGGAAAAAAATAAATAAATAAAGCTTATGAATTGTGCAAGCTAATCTACTTTAGTAAATTATGCATTAAACATCTGGCTTTTGACAATACTAACAGTCATATGGAAGCACTTTAAATGATATTCCCTATTTGAGACTGTAAAGTAAAACACACAAAAACACCTAAAACTCCAGAACCCCAATAGATATTTATTAGCAGGAGACCAGAAGGGTATTGTTGTATTAGGCAACTTTTTTTTTTTTTACCTCAATGTTAATAAATCTTTCTCCCTGCTGATGCTTATGCTAGATGCCTATTCATTTTAACCAATTTAGTGGTCTGAAGGAGTCAAATGAATGCAGCTTTTGTCCACTGCATCAACAATTATAGCAGCCATGCTGTCGTCATAAATTACCCGTAGCTATTAAAAAAAAAAAGAGAAAAACAGTTTGTATGTTTCATATGATGTGTGTAACATATCCAACAAGAATAAAAAACAAAACTAAAAAGTAGTTTCAATCATTAGACCCAATATGTATATTGGTTATTGTGAGGACTTTGACCAATTAAACTGGTGAGACTAGGTAGCTTGTATTTTATTTGACCAATTGAATCCCTCCGTACATATTTGTTGGTATCATTTTTTTTTTTAATTGTTAATTTGAATTATTTGTCCTAGCAGTTGGTGTTTCTGTACCTGCGTGTTCAGAGTGATGAAGCCTATCTCCCAAGCCCCCCATCCCGGGCTCTGCCTTGTACAGCTGCCCGGCTGGGTGGTGGCTCAGTTCTGCTCCCGAATCGGAGTCACTCTGCCCAGCCTTCACACTCTTTCTCCTCCGAGGTTGATATTTATAATCGGGGTGATCTTTCTTGTGCTGGACCCTCAGCCTCTCTGCTTCTTCCACAAAGGGGCGCTTCTCACTCTCGCTTAATAAACTGTTCAAAAAAGCAACAGGCAAATATTTATTACTTGTGATTTTAAACACTAAAATAAGAAAAAAAAAGTGACAACCTTAAACATATTAAACTTCCAAAAAGTGAACAACGCGCATTCATTTACCCATTGTGCTGATATGAATATTTATCACGAACCCAAGGAGAATAGCCTATGAAAATCCTGTACACTGCAGTGTACCTTGTAGAAAAGGATAATAAACCCAGAATATTCAAATATAGCGCTGCTATAAAAGGTGTCTTGCATCACATTTGCTTGTGCCTGTTCTGTTTCATTCTTACATTCTCAAACTAAACACAACACAAGGAGCGAGTAAATGGGCACACTTGGTATTTCCTAAAACGGGCTGTCCTATGCCTTTTAATAACGTTAAAATTGATTTGCATTTTAAGCAAGTAGCCCTTTAACTTATTTATGGATCTTAGTCTATTAAAATAACTTTCTGTACTGCAGTTGGTGGTTATTTGGACAAAACAATCACTTTTAACCCCAGAATCCAAACATATACTGTAGCCTACAGTCAATAAGAATAGTCATTATGTATTTTAAAAAAATCTCCGTATTTGACATGAAGCGTCCGTACAGAGCCAAATGGTAAAACAGCACAATTACAGTGTCAGTGTGCTGTAACGTATTAGATTCTGTCATGCAAAGAAAACGCAAAGAATATATCATGGGAATTCAAAACTAGCTAGACAACAGTCTAGTCTACATAGCAACGCCAATGCCTGTCTCTCACAAGAATTATAGATACGATGCACAAGTCAGTTTAATAAGCTTACCGCCACAGTTTCCCGAGAGTCTTGCTGAGCTCTGCGTTGTGCAGATGCGGGTACTGGTCTGCCAGCTTCCTCCGGGCAGCTTGTGCCCACACCATGAAGGCATTCATCGGTCTCTTGACATGAGGTTTGTTTTTCAGGGATCCGTTTCCACGGACTGGCATTGGCACAAGGGACCAGTCGTAGCCTTTGAGGACTTGGGATACCGCGTCTCGGATGCAGGCTGGGAAGCGGTCGTCTTCATCGCTGTCCAGTTTTTTCCCGATCCCAAGGAGTCTCTGGGGTCCGTGCCCGTCAGATCCTGTTGGCGAAGACGGGGCGTCGGAATCCGAATCTTCCTGGGACAGGGAACTAATGGTCCCCGTGGGGCTGCAAGGTGGATCGGGGAGAGCTTTGTCCTGATCCTCGGTCATGTTGAGCATTTGGTGAAGAAAGACCCGAACAGGTGTAAACAGAAAAGTTATAAGATCACTATCACTTCAGCACTAAAAACGGAAAATTAATGATTACTACAGATTGATTATATGCATATTTACCAAAGAAAAATAAAACTCGGGCAAAAATGAAAAAAACGTCCCTTGATTGTTTCTGCAAACTAATGGTAGTATTCTTAAAATCAAAATAATCTCGATTCCAGTAAGTTATAAACTTGGTTATATTTTGTCGGCTCCAGGCGTTTTAGCACCAATGTGAAACAGTTCAATATAGATAGGTCCCTGTTCTGTGCTGTACTGCTGGTGACGAGTACGAGCTTGAGCAACTTTCTTTAAGGGTGCTCTTGCTTCGCTCCACCCACTCTAATTGGTCAAGCACATCTATTGAATCTCATTGGTCCTAACATTTTGTGGGCGGAGATTCTCTCAAGTAGCCCAAATGATGTTCGTGGTTTATTTTCTTCAGCAATAGATTCTGAATACCGATTCACTGGAGACTGAATTAAACTCATTGAAATGCTCTTGTTTGCAAAAATGGTTACTGGGTTTGCTTGCTGAGTAGCCAATGGGTTAATGATAAATTACATGTTATATTTTACATCTACTTTAATCGCCCTTTAAGTAGCCTATTCTAATATATCCAATCCATTTTTATTGATACATACATCAATTGATTAATCGTCAGTGGTGATTAAAATGCAATTAATGTTGTTTCAATTCTATCATTTTACGAAAGGCAGAGATAGGAGACCGGTTAAGATGTATTTCCTCATCAGTTGCTACAGCACTGGACCTATGAACTGGGCATAAAGGCTGGAGATAATCTTATCTTTTTGATAGTCAGCTTGAAGCAGACAGACGTGGCAATATACAGTACTAGAAACAATGATCGGGAGAGAAGTGAAGCAGGCAGGGTTAGTTGATTTGCCTGCATCGAGGCTTCTCCCCAGTTTGTGACTTAAACCACATAGACTTTTTATAGTTAATTGACTACTGTATTGGAACCTGTACTTAAGTCGCTATTGATGTCAGATAATGTCATGTTTTAGAGCCGTATCACTAGAATGGAATTATAGCTGGTAAGACACATTAACACTTTGTAATCAGCAGTGTCTGGAAATGGGTTAACTGATTGAATGAGACGCGTGAGCTCCTCGACTGTTTGAATGCATAATCATGATTGATTACATTTATAATTTAGATTTTTATGTGACTACTACCGTTGTGCAATTTGTTTGTAAAATTAAATATTATTAACACCTAGATATGCTAAAACATGCACAATGAACGATACAGTAACCATTTATGATAATAAAAATATTCCTATATAGTAGCCAGTGTACGAATACCATGTTTAACGATGCAAATTATAACTATTGTGTGGGGTAATGTTATGAGATATTCAGTTGACGCATTGCAATAAGCATAATAATACGATATGTATTTGGTATAGTAATTCCAATGGCACTGCGGGCACGCTGTAGAAAAGCAGCGCCGTGTCTTTAAACCTATCATACAAATGAAATCCGATAGGCTGAAATGCGAAACCTGACATAAGTAGCGTTCTGTGTGTGCCAAGTATGCCATTACAAGATATAAAACTGCACTTTTTAGGCTTAGTTTACAATTTGCTCATTGGTTTCATATAAACTGGCTACTTCCACGGTTTATTTACATACGCAAAGCAGCAAATATGAGTTGCTCATTTGTTATGCCAACAATTATATATAATATATATATATATATATATATATATATATATATATATATATATATATATATATATAATCACTCAAATCACTATTTATTTTTTGCTTATTAAAAAAATATATGATTTAATAAACTTTTTGCATTAATAGGTGATTTTCTGATAAATACTTTGGGTGCATTAATTTTGTCACCGACTTCAGCAAACCATGTATCTTATGTATTTTACATCTGCTTTTATCTGAACATGAACACGTGTTTAATTACTACAGAACTGTATTTGATTAATTCTTAGTCCTACTGTGTTTAAAAATAACACGCTTGTTTTTGTACCTGGAACACCTATTACATAATTATTTATTTTGCTTTACTATTCTGTAACCGTATTGAAAGGAAACACGGCGTTTAAACAGCGTCATGAGAGCTTTGTCTTTTCCCTTCTGCTCTGGAGTAACGTCGTATTTCAGCTGTTATCTGTAAGTGTGTTGGATCAATTGACTTTGCCAGGGATCGTATGGGAAAGGGACACCTGTGGGAACGGGGTATTTAAAAATATCCTTTTTTTAGATTATCTTAAACTGTATAGACACGGATAAAACAAACCCTTTTATTTATTTAATGTCTCTCTCACATTAATAATTACTCCTAAAACGTTAAAAAAAGAAAAAGATTTTCAATCAGAAATGTAAGTATACAAATGTTTAACTTCGAAAACTTTTTTTAAACGTTAAACCTACACAGATATAAAAATTACATCAACAATATAACCAATTAAAATAAAATATTTAATAATACAAAAAACGAGAAGCATAAGTCCATAATATATGGAAACATAAACTCGATCAACAAAAGCCGTCCATTAAACTGTTTAACTAAATGATCTTACACATTGTTCCTAATGTTTTGATCTTGTATGCGTGATTGAATGCGAAACATCCAGTTTTAAAGACTAAACAGACAATTAACAATTGACTTAAAATAAAAACGGCGTAACAAGTAAATCTATTATGATAAAGAATCTCTGCAAAAAGTAAATTCGAGGACTGTAAGTGATAGCTGAGTGTTTAAATTGTGCCTATCAGTTGCTGTGATAGGTTAGCTGAGTGTTTATACCGGTGTGACTGTCACTTGCGGTGATAGGTTAGCTGAAGATTCAACAACAAACTGCATTGCTGCTGCTGAAGGGGGTGCTGCGTGTATGAAGTATCCATGCAGCTTTCTTCAAACTGCAGATTTACGAACCACGATCTTCGTTATTCGTCATCAAATTACACGTAATCATTTGAGTTGATGCAAAGAAGGCAATGGGTTAACAAAACTAACAGTTTAAAGAATTAACACTACACTAATTGTGTGTTGCTCTGTACAGTTTTACGAGTGGAAACCATTATTTGTGACACCTGTGAGAGAGCATTTTTCTTCCTACTGCCTCTTTATGCAGGAATATATGAAAAGTAAGCAATATAAAATGAAACGAATGAAACTCAGTACATTTGACTTGCAATTTTCTATAAAATAGTTAACGTTTAAATATTAGGCACGTGTTTTATTTACGATAGGCTATATCCTATTCAGTTCCTTTGTGTATTTGCTTTAATAATTTAAAGACGTTGGCAACACTTCAGTTCACAAAATAAACGCAATTTGGAAATATATTTTCTGAAATATCATTGGGGGAAAAAAAGAAAACTAAACAAAAAAAAAATCTCACAGGCATTTCGATTCACAATAATAATTTTCCACTATATTCTCTACAAGCTTTTAAAAGCGGTAAGGAAATAAAGTTGGACCTTATTTTTCTTCTTTTTAAAAACCATATCTACAGAAAAAAGTACCTAATAATAATAATAATAATAATAATAATAATAATAATAATAATAATAATAATAATAATAATAATCACTCATAAGTTGTATGAATGTCTTATCTCTTAGTTGTAGCCCATGTAGGGGATAGTTAAAAATCCAAAAAGCAAAATTCCCCAAAACCCGAATTGTAATTTAAGTTTAAGCTCCCCTCATAATAATGACAGTGGTACCAACCGTAATATTACACCTTGACAGTGAAACACAATAGTGCAAAAGTAGGCTATAGCACTTGAACGAGACGCTGGAAAAAGATAACAGATTACTTTCGCGTACATTGCTCCGCTCCAGAAGGATTCATGTTCGGACTTAATCCATTTTTTCTATGCAGTTTCCTTAATCATCCAATCTCTTTGTCGATGTTTTAAATGAATGCTGAATTTATTCTAAAAATGTCATAATGACCCGACAGGGGAAATCATTAGCCATCCTAGTTTTGTCTTACATACTTTGTGACTAATCTAATGGGGAAGCTTATAAAATACCAGAAGCCCTCAACAAATAAGGCATCTTTGTCACCTATACAATGCACTATTATGTAGTTGTAAAATGACAATAATGGACGTGGGGATGAGTAACCATAATGCTGTTTAACTGACATATTTAAAATATTCAAGTATCCACCGGCTACAGCGATGTATTTAATTCTGATTTTAAGGATTCACGTGTACACTGGCCGGGTTCAGCTGTATTTGACTGCCGTTTCAACATTCCAAACTTGCTCAAAATAGCTTATTTATTACCTGTCACAATCATGTTAAATTAACACAGATGTATTCGATTAAGTAGAATAAACACTGTGTGTTAGTTTAGGCGTGTACGACACATCATATTGTGGTAATTTTAAAATGTGGAATTCTGCAAGAAATGAGATTTATGTGCTGGCCGCAACTTTTTTTTTTTTTTTTTTTTTTTTTTGACATTTTCCGCGAGAGCACGGTGTCTGAACTGTCATGCCCGTGCCGGGTATGTGTTACTCTGATATTAAAAACTAGCTTGTAAAATCAATCTTTACGTAAGCTATAGAAATGATAAACATAGGCTATAGTTTGTCACAAATCACAGCAAGTGCGGGTGACCAGCTAAGATTCAGGAATTAAAAAAAAAAAAAAAACTTGGCAAAAAACAAACAAAACAAAGCAAATGGGTTAATTTAGGAGTTTAGACAAACGGCTGACTTTGGAACTTTACATTAAATAGATTTTTTAAATACCTTTTTTTTTTTTCTTGGACCAGTGCACCAAGCTTCTTAAACCAGCAAGACCACCTGACAATCAACCACCGGCTTTGACAGGTCTATGATGGAATTTCACTCGGGTAAATAAATACATGAATACATACATGCATACATGAACCCACATACATATATAAACTATATCATTCCACGTTATATGCACGGCCGCGTTAACCCATCACTGGGCCCTAGGCAAGCATACACTTGCGGGCCCCCTACCCGTGAACAAACAGCCACACACACACATGCATACAAACATACATACACACACACACAAACACACATACACACCTCTATATACATTACAGCATTATAACTAGCCCTCCACCCTTTTACAACAGGTATATTATGAACGACTGAATGAATCTGACAGAAAATTAAACTGTAGGGGATGTGCTAAATACATTTCAGAATAAAACAAAACTGAAGCAAGCCTACGTTAAATGCTGTAGCACAGCTCGACAATGACTTTTTCCTGATTTACTGAATAAAAACGCAACAGTTCAAACAAGCAACACCATATGCGACCCTCTTGCTCTTAATTGTACTGTAATTCTTGATATGTATTTTTTTGTATACAACTGTAACTCACACTGGGTAAGGCCGTCTGCTAAGAAATAGATAATAATAAAAAAAAATAATATGAAGTTGAAAAAAGGTAATATATAGAAGGGTGCTCAAACTTGTTTTCTAACGGTATCTCCACAATAGTCCACGAAAATAAATATTAAAAAAACAAGCATACCTGTACATTGTTGTGTAGTCAAATACGTTACAGTTTACCGCATGTTTTTTTGTTGACCGGGTGAGTTTTGACGCGCTTCATTAAATAACATACCCTTTTCTCCAGAGCAGAGAACTCGCCAATACTTTGGCATACAGGTAAATTCAGGTGTGACGTATGGTAGCTTTCTGTACCCTATAGAATTCTGCAGCCTCGATGATTCCACACCGACACAGCTGCATTTTTTCAAAGATCGCTGGACGTGAACGCTTGATGTTTCTGAACAGTTACATGTAATAAAATGGAAATGTATTTTAAAAGAAAGTTTTATAAAGTTACTTTAATCAAAGGTTTCGTGTATTGAGCAAATCAGGAGGCTGAACGTACAGTATATCTAGAAAACCAGTGGTGTTAAATGTGCTATTTTATTTTGCTGTAGAATTAGTGTTGTCTTGTTTCCAGCAAGCTGCAGCAGAATTCAATGCCCGTGCTTGAAAACACAGCGGAGCTCGGGCACAGCGATCTTAGTTTGTCTATGCGTTAATCCGGCCCTGGTTATATGAACATACCGTGCTCGGACAAAATGCTAGATGAATAGCTTTTAAAAATGACCATATAGCTATAATTAATAATAGGCTTATACGTTTAATTTAAATGTACCATTTACGATAAACAATTACATAATCTCACCGTGACTGCCATATACCATGCTTTTTTGTTATTAATATTTTTTATTGATTTTCAATAAATAAAATTACTATATGAAATTAGTAACAACAATTCATTCACCAAATGTATTATAAGCATATGTTAATAGTACTAGGAGGCTGTGTGGTCCAGTGGTTAAAGAAAAGGGCTTGTAACCAGGAGGTACCCGGTTCAAATCCCACTTTAGCCACGGACTCATTGTGTGACCCTGAGCAAGTCACTTAACCTCCTTGTGCTCCGTCTTTCGGGTGAGACGCAATTGTGAGTGACTCTGCAGCTGATGCATAGTTCACACACCCTAGTCTCTGTAAATCGCCTTGGATAAAGGCGTCTGCTAATCCGAGTGTGCCTAAACCCTTCTTCCAGCGCGTAAACCAAGTCAGAATAGTAGTATGTAAGGCCATTTGGGTAAAAAAAAAAAAAAAAAAAAAAAAAAAACGCGTTGTGTAGTACACGTTTCAAATATTCGCTACACGTACTCATTTGGCCCAATCAGAGCACAGAAATGACTACGTGTACCAATTTTAATCGGTACGTGTTCTAAAAAAAAAATGACACGAGCTGCGTATTATGACAACGTATTCGCTTATGCTACTATGTATGGTGGCCTTTACACCAGCAGCAACTGCACTCTCGATCATTTAATGTAAATTATTGGAATCTGGCCATGATATCTGTCTAAACGTGAACCTGACCGAAGACCATGGATATACCGATATACAGTATTTCGGAGGTATGACACAGGACCGGTTTTTGGGATGGAACCGCATAACAGTCTTGCGTTTTGATTGGTCCATGTCTGTCACATGAATATGTCGTCACACGAGTGAAAAAGCTTGCAGGCATTTTTAACACTGTAATCAGAGAGAGTGATCTGTTTTCCACAACCTTACCATTAAAATATAATGTGGTATTACGTTGTACTGATATAACAAACTATGGGTAATTACTTTATATGAATTATCATGTTATGCACGAATGTAAGAATTGGCTTTCTGTGTTGGTGTACTTTTTTCTTTCAAGTAGCATATATCTATAATCGTTTTTGCGATAAATTTTAATATAAAATGTATACACTATTGCAGTTTTGTTAGAGGATACATTAGTTTATCTCTAATGTAATCACAGTTTTACATACAGACTGCCCCTGTTTTCATTTACGTCGCAAATTCTGGGCCGCTTTGCTTTTCAGATAATGTCCCAAATTCTGGGCCGATTTGGTTTGCAGATAACGTCCCAAATTCTGGGCCGCTTTGGTTTTTAGATAACGTTCAAAATTCTGAGCCGCTTTGGTTTTTAGATAACGTCCCAAATTCTGGGCCCCTTTGGTTTTTATATAACGTCCCAAATTCTGGGCCGCTTTGGTTTTTAGATAACGTCCCAAATTCTGGGCCGCTTTGCATTTTCGAATTCAGCCCAGTTTTGGGGACTCAGCTGACAGCGAGTTTCTAAGTCATCCATGCACATTTTACCATAAACTGGATCGTGAATTCATTTGAGAGTAACCCTTAGTACATGAATCAAAGTTAATGTATTTTTTACTCTCCCCAGAAATCTTTTTTTATTATTATTTATGAAAAAACAGAAATAAAATGTAAATGTTAAAAAAAAAAACGTATTTCTTATTACGTGAAGAAACTACATTGCACTGAAATAGATACATGAACATTAATTAAAGCAGTCGTTTTCCTTTATTAAAGGCTAATATTAAAACACATTTTTGGGAAGGAACATGGTATTCCGAAAAAAGGACATCTCATTTTCTTATGTAACGTCCATCAATATATTGTAGTGTTTCAGGTTCTTTTAGACAGAAATGAGACTGCAACTGTGAGTAGATGAAGGCCGTTTATTTTGACAATAATTAAATAATCACAAAATAAAATCATAAAGTGAGGGAAAGGAGACTGGGAGTCGAAAGTGAAAATAAATGATTGTAGAAATTTTTTTTTCCCCTACCCTTCCCAGTCTTTTCCCCCCTCCCTCTTTGCGCAAAACCTGAACTCCAATTCCCTCCCACACGTGTACCACCATGCAACCCTGGCACGCACACACCACCATGCAACCCCTACACGCATACACCCACCATGCAACCCCTGCACGCACACACCACCATAAGACCCCTGCACACACACACCACCATGCAACCCCTACAGGTATACACCCACCATGCGACCCCTGCACGCACACACCACCATGCAATCCCTACATGCACACACCACCATGCAACCCCTACATGCACACACCAATATGCAACCCCTGCACGCACACACCACCATGCAACCCCTGCACGCAGACACCACCATGCAACCCCTGCACGCACACACCACCATGCAACCCCTGCACGCATACACCCACCGTAGCAATTCTTTGTAAATATATTTTCGGGTATTCAGCCCCATTCATGTCTATGGCAGTGTTATAAAACACATTTTCAGTCATATCTCTCGAACCAGAGCACCTACAACCACCGTTCGAAGGGTTCTAGACCAGCCTGAATGTAACATGCCCAGTTTCGTAGCAATTCTTTGCAAAAAATATTTTCAGGGCGTTCAGGGTGTTCAGCCTCACTCATGTCTATGGCAGGGTTGAAAAACACATTTCAGGCATATCTCTCGAACCCGAGCACGTAGAACCACCATTCAAAGTGATATAGACTCAGGGGAGCACCCCAAACCACCCCCTAAAACGGTGTGGTGGTTCACCCAAAAACTCATGTCATGACGAAAAACTTCACTTTGCCAAGCCGTCCTGGCATCTGAACCATGAAAATGGTGACTCCTTTGAGGGCCCCATGGGGCCCCACCCAAAAAAAAAAAAATCAAGTTCCTAACCCCCACAGAACCCGAGATACGCCCTGTCAAAATGACCAAAAACTACCCTTTTCGGGTCATATCTCCATGACCCCGGGGCCTAGAAACCGGGTTGAACTTCCTAGGTCATGTCTGGGGGCCCCTCTTTCAGAGGAGCCACCCATTTTCAAATGCTACATTTTCAACAAATTTACACATTTTCAGCATGATGGCATGTCAAGGTTGCATTTCAATCTTTTGAGCTCCAGGTTGGCAAAAAAAGTCTAAACTGGTGTCCTTTCTAGCTGGGGAATGAAGGGATCGACAAGGGCCCTGAGGTGGACCTCCCACCGATTTTCAAGAGATACAGCACCCTGAAAAATGTCTATGGGAAATCCTTTGCAAAAGCCCTTTGGGGCAACGCCCACCATCTGGCGGTGGGGTGGCATTTGAACCCGTGGCCGATGTCTTTCTTTAGCTAAGACCTTGTGCACACAAATGCCCTTATGAGTTCAGGGTTGGGTCGTGGAGAAAACGATAAGAGACCACCCCTTCCCTATGGCAAATATTATAAAACACCATTGGGGTAACTCGGCCAATGGTGGTCGTGAACCAGGAGCCCATTTCTTTAGCTAAGACTGTTGTGCATCTAAAGAGAGTACTAAGCGAGTTTGTTGGCCCAGGATTTGTGGACTCATAAACAGGAGGACTCCTGACCGTGATTTCACCAAAATACATACAAAAATGTCCATTATATATAAGACCTGAAAAACATTCTGTAGTGTATTTTGCAACAAGCACCAATTTAAGTCCATTCATGGCTTGAGGTATCGGAGCATAGTTTTGCACCAAAACCACTATATACCCTATTCTTTGACTATCACTTTGCAGTGCAAATTTGAGGAACATAACCCCAATTGCAAATTGGTACTGCAATTTAAAGGCCTGTAGTGTCAGACTGGTAGTCCCTAACTGATTCAAGTGTTTTTGGAATGATTCCTGCAAAGACTGATTTATAAGAAAAAAGAGAGATTGACAAACAGCATTTTGCTTTATATGCAGAAACGGGCAACTACAAGAGGCTGTCAAACAAGCTGTGAATGTCCTAGGAGGCTACAGAGTACCTCGGTATGAATCCAGATGCTCGCAGTACCTGTTCTTAGATGTCCGAAACCACTGTATCACTGTATAACTGTATACCCTATAAATATCACTTTTTATTGTGTATTTGAGGAACACAACCAATTACAAACTTCATTTGAATTGCTGTGCTATCAGAATATCAGTGTATAACTTTGCTGGGTATTGCAGTGTATGCTGGGTATCAAAAGGCCTTCACTTTTACAAAAGGCTGTCAAAATTTTAAAAAGGCCGTCAAAGTTACAAAAAAATAGGTGTGCTCCTAACCCAATACTTGTCTTTTTAATTCTGTGCATCCAAATACTTGTAGTTAAAAGTTTTAAGAATTAAGCCTACTGTTTGTTGTTCTGTCCTAAACCAGCAGTTTGTCACCCAAATTTATTAAATAAACAGGGGGGTTAATAAGATTATTCTTTAGTATTAAAAGGATATATTTTCTAACACTTTAGTATTATTTGTTTATTTAGCAGATGCCTTTATCCAAGGCGACTTACAGAGACTAGGGTGTGTGAACAGTGCAACAGCTGCAGAGTCACTTACAATTACATCTCACCCGAAAGACAGAGCACAAGGAGGTTAAGTGACTTGCTCAGGGTCACACAATGAGTCAGTGGCTGCGGCCCTCCTGGTTACAAGCCCTTTTCTTTAACCACTGGACCACACAGCCTCCTAAATTCTCCATTTTATTGTAACTGAGGTACCGTTCAGTTGAGCGAAAATTGTAAAGGGGTACTCGAGCTGAAACCTCCAGATAGAAGGGGTACAGTTTCAAAAAAGGTTGAAAACCCCTGACCTACAGTATAAACTATCAGGAATAGATAAGGGAAATGTTGACTAATACAATACAATAGGATTTATTTGAAGTTGTTGAAGGACACTGGTCTCTTAAACCCAGAAGTTCTGATAAACCCCTACGCCTCACTATATATTGATAGACATTACATAAGCAAATGAGATGTCCTTTTTTTTTTTTGGTATACCATGTTCCTAAATGTTTTCTGGGAGAGTAAAAAATACATTAACTTTGATTCATGTACTAAGGGTTAAATTAATTAATGGTCCAGTTTATGGTAAACTGTGCATGCATGTCTTAGAAACTCGGCTGTCAGCTAAGCAGAATATCTCAAAAACTGGCCTGAATTCGAAAATGCAGAATTTGGGACGTTATCTAAAAACCAGAACAGCCCAGAAATTGGGATGTTATCAGAGCGGCCCAGAATTTGGGACGTTATCTAAAAACCAAAGCGGCCCAGAATTTGGGACGTTATCTGAAAAGCAAAGCGGGCCAGAATTTGGGACGTGAATGAAAACGTGGGCAGTCTATATGTACAACTGTGATTACATTAGATCTAAACTAATACATCCTCTAACAAAATTGAAATAGTGTGGAAGACATATATTTGATATTAAAATATATCGCGTAAACGATTATAGATATATGCTAAAAAGTACGCCATTACAGAAAGCCAATTCTTACATTCGTGCATAACATGATAATTCATATAAAGTAATTACCCATAGTTTGTTATATCAGTACAGCGTAATACCACATTATATTTTAATGGTAAGGTTGTGGAAAGCAGATCACTCTCTCTCTCTGATCACAATGTTAAAAATGCCTGCAAGCTTTTCCACTCGTGTGACGACATATTCATGTGACAGACATGGACCAATCAAAACGCAAGACTGTTATGCGGTTCCATCCCAAAAACCGGGCCTGTGTCATACCTCGTATTTCGCCCGCCCCTCTTAGGAATGCTGACGTAAAGTACCAAGCGGACGGGGCTCATTTGCATACAAACTCCAGATTTAGCTGACCAGTTAAATATTTAACTAAATGTTAAATCTTTTTAGAGATTTAAGATTTAATTAAATATTTAAGTTCACAAAATTCAGATTTATTTATTTATTTTAGCTAAATCTTGATTCTCAAAATAAATATTTAATAAGAAAATATATATTTATTTTTAAAATAAAGATTTAGTATTTAAATGTTGAAAACTTGATAAATATTTTAAGATTTATAAATCATATCTGAATGTACACATTTAAAAAAAAATATTTTCACAACATTTATAAATCTGGGGAAAAAATACAAGACTTAAGTTAAATATCGAAAAAAAGACGTTAAAATATTAAAGCTTTTTTTTTTCTCTTCTTTGATCAATAAGCTACTAACAACCAAACGAGCAAAATGGGCTGAATGGCCTCCTCTCGTTTGTAAACTTTCTTATGTTCTTATGTTCTTAAACTGCTGGATTTAAAGCGGGTTGGGGCTTGCACAGGTGCACTGAACAGTCAAAATGGCAGCCCCCATGCAGGACCCACAAAGCAATACAAATGAAACTTCCAGGTTGAGAAGAACGCAATCGGGTTCACCGACACCCAAACAAGACGGTAGCCTTAAAGAGACAGGCAACGATGAAAAGAAAGTCGAATTGAAAACTGAAGAGAAAGTTCACAATACGAACCGGAACATTCGGGCTGACAATGGTTGTGCTCCTAGGTATCGCTTTTATTTACTGTGAGTTCATTACATTTATATAACCTTGTCGTACTAACTATAACCATGGCAACCCTGACATGCAGGTTTTGTTGTAACTTGTATACAAATACGCACACGTGTTGCCCTGTAATGTATGGAAGACCATCCCAGTCAAAAACAAAAAGGCATCTGTAGGCGAGTACAAGAGTCTTGAACTGGATGTATTCAGGAGCCAGTGGAGTGAGCAGAGCACTGGAGTAGCGTGGGAGAAGCGAGGCAGAGAGAACACCAGACGAGCAGTGGAGTTCTGGATGAGCTGGAGCGAACGGGTGGCAGACGCAGGGAGGCCGACCAAGAGGGAGTTGCAGTAGCTTGGAGTAGTTGGTGAGGAAGGGTTGGATTCTTCGTATGTTGCTCAGGAAGAAACGGCAGGTGCGTGCTAGAGTGGAGATGTGCTGGGAGTAGGAGAGGCAGGGGTCCAGGGTTACTCCGAGGTTCTTGGCTGAGGAGGAGGGAGAGAGCGTGGTAGATGCCAGAGGAATGGAGACAGATAGATCACAGGAGGGGGAAGATGAGGAGGGGAAGAAAAGGAGGTCAGATTTAGAGAGGTTGAGTTTGAGGTGATGCGAGTGCATCCAGGAGGAGATAGCAGACAGACAGGTAGAGATATGGGAGGGGATGGTGGAGTCAGAGGGGGGGAAGGAGGAAAATCTGAGCATCATCAGCATAGAAATGGTATGAGAAACCATAAGATGCGATGAGGGGGCCCAGGGAGCGGGTGTAGAGAGAACAGGAGAAGACCCAAGACTGATCCTTAGGGGGATTCCTGTTGAGAAAGGGTGAGGTGGAGCCATGCCAGGTTACCTGGTAAGTGCGGTTGGAGAGGTAGGAGGAGAAGCAGGCCAGAGCAGTGCCAGATGTCAGTGAGAGAGGATAGAAGAATAGAGTGATCAACAGGGTCAAAGGCAGCAGAGAGATCAAGGAGAATTAGGACAGAGGAGAGAGAGGCAGCACGGGCAGAGTTTAGCGAGTTAGTGACAGACAGGAGAGCAGTTTCAGTGGAGTGAGCAGAGCGGAAACCAGATTGGAAAGGGTTGAGCAGAGAGTGGTTAGACAGGAAAGCAGAGAGCTGGCGGTGCACTGCTCGCTCAAGGGTTTTAGAGAGGAAGGGTAAGGGAGACAGGACGGTGGTTCTGGAGGGAGGTGGGGTCGAGGGTAGGTTTTTTGAGGAGGGGGTCCAGGGCGCAGGCTTGTTTGAAGGCAGAGGGAGGAGATGAAGGGGCGTAGAGCAGGAGGTGAGTGGGGAGGGGGTCGAGGGCGCACGTGGTGGGTTTGTGGCCCTGGAGGAGGGAGGAGAGGTCAGAGTCTGAGAGGGGAGAGAAGGAGGAGAAGGAGGGTGAGTTAGTAGGGGAGACAGCGGGTGTTGGGGTTAGAGCAGGAGCAGGAGCAGGAGCAGGAGCAGGAGCAAGAGGGGGTGGGGGGCAGGGGGGGAGGGAGAGGTGTTAAAGTTTGCTGATATCAGAGATTTTAGAGGAGAAGAAAGAGGCAACTTCGAACTACTTGCAAAATGTAGAGGTCTTTACATATGTTTTATTGTGCAACGAAAGATGTTATTGAGTACTGGTTTTTCTCAATATCACTGGCTTTTTGGTGTTTTTGTGATTGGTAGTGCTTATCACAAACATGATTCTTGCTCCCATGTCCCACCGTTAAAATCAGTCCTCCATAGTTTACAGAAAGTATGCCTTTCCAACGTTGCTTAGGATTATGTGAGAATATTTTGTTGTCCAAGAAGCTTGAAATTTGCATCATCGCACGCAAAGCCATCGTAGATGGTGAAGTATTTGAGTTTGCCTAGCGCACTGAATGCATGCCTGCCACAGAGCTCCCCTGGGTCCTAAACCCTGCTAGGTAAGATGGGAATTGCAGTAACCACTGCACAGACCATACATGAACTTTGCAGAAATTAATAAGTTGCTGACATAAAGGGGTTTAACAGTAGAGTTTTGATCAAAAAAATCTCTCTGGAGTTGTCTGGGAGAAGTGATAAAAAAACAGAAGAGTCCTGGCAAATAAGGAAGAGTTATATATATATAACTCTCCCTTCATGCAGTGTATATATATATATACACTGCATGATGGGTGGTTGAAATGTAATATTTCCACAGTAAATGAAGACTGACCATGGTGCAAAATAGCACACCAAAACTGAATTGTGGCAGTCTCTTTATTTTCGTTCTTTCATATGGTCACAAAAAGTATTGGTTGAAGAGATCACAGAGTGGCATATAGAACTATGGTAAGCTAAATCCACCGTTCATGAGTTACTTTTCCTGAATGGGGGGGGGGCTAAGAGAAGCCTGTAGTTGTACTGTACTCCTGGTCTTTCTGAATGCAGGATACTCACAGCAACACAGATATATTGGGTATTATTAGACATTGCTACAGAGTACTGAAATAACCTGCTACACTTTTGTTACATTAAGAACTGTTATTATTTCATGTTGGCACAACAAAGGAAGCACACATACTTACTCGGTAATGGTTCTTTTAATAACTGCTAGCCACAGGTCTACCAGTAAAAGGAAGCATCCCAGACAGAAGCTGTTTGTTTGATGAAAACAATGCACTTTCACTCAAATAAAATAGCCCAGTTAATGAGAGCCAGTGGTGGCTGAGGGAGATAGGAGAGAGCGAGATAAGAAGAGATTACATCTCTTTTTTTCTTTTGTCAGGACCTCTTTGTATTCCTATAGAGCAGGTTGTTTTAATCATAACCATTCATATGAATGAAAAGGTATGGCTAGTGGAATGAGTGCTGCAAGAGATGCCAGGAGTCTTGGAACTGGAAAGATCAATGCGGAGCATGTGAAGGGTTTATTTGTGGTGCAAGTTGATGAGGTTTTGAGCCAACGAGAAGGATTCTTTTAGGAGGCCATCAGATGACAGAATAATTGGTAAGAGTAATTGGTGTTTTTAATTAGACTCGATGATGTTAAGCCCATTTCTTTTTGTGGAAGATGTGATACAGTTACAGCATTGACAGTGTTTTTACTGGTGGTATGGGCTCATTTTCTTTCTACATATTTATTTATTTATTTATTACTTGCACTGAAATGTTAAGCTTTTTTGTTGTTTTTGCAGATGTTCTCTCTGGATGTTTACCCAAGACTGAATATGAGCAATCATTGTTGGCAAACTCCTGTTAAGGTAACATGCAGTAGTCTTAGCTCTGTGCCAAATGTCTGAAAATTGAGTACTTCTAGTTTTTATTTTTTATTTTTTTATTAGTGTTTTAAATGTGGAGGATGTAAATAATTCCGATATCTTGTTTGAACTGTATGTCTGAAGTGTGGTCTACAAAAATTATGTATAATTAATTGAGATACTATACAGTATCTTTCATTAAAATATATTACAAGTGGTCTACCGAAAACAGCAGTAGACAATACATATCAGTGGAACAAGTTTGATTTAAAAAAAAAAAACAACCAACTATTGCACGGGGATGCTAGCTGGTAAAGTAATACAAAAAGGAAATGGACGTACTATTTTTTTTTAAATGTCACAATGAAGTGTTAAATGTGTGCTTTGCCACTAAACTATAATGGTTCAAGTTAATACAATATAATCAAGTAACAGATCTCCCTCTAGTCAGGCTGCTTCTCAGTCCCTACTGTATTGCCATACTGCCAACTTTATTCTGCCTTTGGTCATTTTTAATCCATTTATATATCGATATGAATTACTAGACTAACAGCAATTAGTAAGTACCTGTACACGTGTTATAAGGTGACTTTTCAGGCTTCGCTATCAGTGTATTTCTGTGTTGATCTAATTGATCTAAAGGGAGAACACTGAGTCTGTGATATGAACCTCCAAGTAGGTAGTCCACTAGGCAGCTGATAATATTCACATCCATTATTATACAGTAATGATGAAGCTGTTGGCTGTTTGTTCAATTAATTCAGAAGATATATATAATTCCAATTTGCCCTGCTGGGCCTAGATCTCTCTGCCTTTGTACTGCTCACTGGATGCGCCAACATGATAATCATGAGCCTGCTATGGATTGTGTATCATTCCCTGGTCAGTGTTGGACTGATCTGGTAAGTGAATGAATCATGTTTGGGGATTGGTGTGCAGTCATAGGAACATTTCCCTTTAATATCTCCAGCTAGAAGATTCAACTATGAGAAACGGGGGTCAGCGCTTTACAGGGCCTATTAGGGGTATTAAGGTTGATAGAGGTGTGCTCAGAGAGGGATATTAGGGTTGACAGAGGTGTGCTCAGAGCTGTGAGGGGTATTAGGGTTGACAGAGGTGTGCTCAGAGCTGTGAGGGGTATTACGGTTGATAGAGGTGTGCTCAGAGCTGTGAGGGGTATTAGGGTTGATAGAGGTGTGCTGAGAGCTGTGAGGGGTATTAGGGTTGATAGAGGTGTGCTCAGAGCTGTGAGGGGTATTAGGGTTGATAAAGGTGTGCTCAGAGCTGTGAGGGGTATTAGGGTTGATAGAGGTGTGCTCAGAGCTGTGAGGGATATTAGGGTTGATAGAGGTGTGCTCAGAGAGGGATATTAGGATTGATAGAGGTGTGCTCAGAGCTGTGAGGGGTATTAGGGTTGACAGAGGTGTGCTCAGAGCTGTGAGGGGTATTAGGGTTGATAGAGGTGTGCTCAGAGCTGTGAGGGGTATTAGGGTTGATAGAGGTGTGCTCAGAGCTGTGAGGGGTATTAGGGTTGATAGAGGTGTGCTCAGAGCTGTGAGGGGTATTAAGGTTGAGAGAGGTGTGCTCAGAGCTGTGAGGGGTATTAGGGTTGATAGAGGTGTGCTCAGAGCTGTGAGGGGTATTAGGGTTGATAGAGGTGTGCTCAGAGAGGGATATTAGGATTGATAGAGGTGTGCTCAGAGCTGTGAGGGGTATTAGGGTTGATAGAGGTGTGCTCAGAGAGGGATATTAGGATTGATAGAGGTGTGCTCAGAGCTGTGAGGGGTATTAGGGTTGATAGAGGTGTGCTCAGAGAGGGATATTAGGATTGATTGAGGTGTGGTCAGAGCTGTGAGGGGTATTAGGGTTGATAGAGATGTGCTCAGAGCTGTGAGGGGTATTAGGGTTGATAGAGGTGTGCTGAGAGCTGTGAGGGGTATTAGGGTTGATAGAGGTGTGCTCAGAGCTGTGAGGGGTATTAGGGTTGACAGAGGTGTGCTCAGAGCTGTGAGGGGTATTAGGGTTGATAGAGGTGTGCTCAGAGAGGGATATTAGGATTGATAGAAGTGTGCTCAGAGCTGTGAGGGGTATTAGGGTTGATAGAGGTGTGCTCAGAGAGGGATATTAGGATTGATAGAGGTGTGCTCAGAGCTGTGAGGGGTATTAGGGTTGATAGAGGTGTGCTCAGAGCTGTGAGGGGTATTAGGGTTGATAGAGGTGTGCTCAGAGCTGTGAGGGGTATTAGGGTTGATAGAGGTGTGCTGAGAGCTGTGATGGGGTATTAGGGTTGATAGAGTTGTGCTCAGAGCTGTGAGGGGTATTAGGGTTGATAGAGGTGTGCTCAGAGAGGGATATTAGGATTGATAGAAGTGTGCTCAGAGCTGTGAGGGGTATTAGGGTTGATAGAGGTGTGCTCAGAGAGGGATATTAGGGTTGATAGAGGTGTGCTCAGAGCTGTGAGGGGTATTAGGGTTGATAGAGGTGTGCTCAGAGAGGGATATTAGGATTGATAGAGGTGTGCTCAGAGCTGTGAGGGGTATTAGGGTTGATAGAGGTGTGCTCAGAGCTGTGAGGGGTATTAGGGTTGATAGAGGTGTGCTCAGAGAGGATATTAGGATTGATAGAGGTGTGCTCAGAGCTGTGAGGGGTATTAGGGTTGATAGAGGTGTGCTCAGAGCTGTGAGGGGTATTAGGGTTGATAGAGGTGTGCTCAGAGAGGGATATTAGGATTGATAGAGGTGTGCTCAGAGCTGTGAGGGGTATTAGGGTTGATAGAGGTGTGCTCAGAGCTGTGAGGGGTATTAGGGTTGATAGAGGTGTGCTCAGAGCTGTGAGGGGTATTGGGGTTGATAGAGGTGTGCTCAGAGGGATATTAGGATTGATAGAGGTGTGCTCAGAGCTGTGAGGGGTATTAAGGTTGAGAGAGGTGTGCTCAGAGCTGTGAGGGGTATTAGGGTTGATAGAGGTGTGCTCAGAGCTGTGAGGGGTATTAGGGTTGATAGAGGTGTGCTGAGAGCTGTGATGGGGTATTAGGGTTGATAGAGGTGTGCTCAGAGCTGTAAGGGGTATTAGGGTTAATAGAGGTGTGCTCAGAGCTGTGAGGGGTATTAGGGTTGATAGAGGTGTGCTCAGAGCTGTGAGGGGTATTAGGGTTGATAGAGGTGTGCTCAGAGCTGTGAGGGTTATTAGGGTTGATAGAGGTGTGCTCAGAGCTGTGAGGGGTATTAGGCTTGATAGAGGAGTGCTCAGAGCTGTGAGGGGTATTAGGGTTGACAGAGGTGTGCTCAGAGCTGTGAGGGGTATTAGGGTTGATAGAGGTGTGCTCAGAGCTGTGAGAGGTATTAGGGTTGATAGAGGTGTGCTCAGAGAGGGATATTAGGGTTGACAGAGGTGTGAGGGGCAGTTCTCATGACACATGGTGACACCATGCCTGACTGTAACCAATGCCTTTCACGAACACGGAATTCACAATTGCTAATAGAAATGTAAAGTAGAAATATGTACGAGTCCTGTTTTTGACCTTTTTTTATGGTGACTACATGTTATAACATTGACTGTTTGTGACCATGTACAATAAAACTTGTATGAGCTGATCATGTTGCCATATACCAAGCATAGTGTGGCAATGGTTAACCATGGTAACAATGGCCAAATGAACCAGGATATACAAACATGGCACAAAACTGAACATTTCTTGGTTACACGAGTGTCCCTCCCCTTCTCCCCTCCTCTGTTAATTTCTGACCACTCACCGTTCTGTGTAACTCCTTTATTCGAGTTGTAGATGCATGTTACCTTCTACATATCAGCTCAGGTTATCACTGAAAGCCATTTCTGACTGTTTTATAAACTAATCCACTTGAGATATGTCTGTTATGGAGATGGATCTGTCCTGTGCACTTTCAGTGCTGCTTAATTCCTCACTGCGTTGAAATTTCTCAAAATAACCCCAGCATGAATTGCTCTGGAATCTTTGTGTCTTTGTTTTTTAAGACCAGAAAACTGAGCCATCGTAAATGTATGAAAGAGGTTAAGAGTTTATTTACAGCAATTTACATCAACCTACAAAATACAAAATGAAATGAAAAAAGACAGAGCGAGGGGAGCCTTCCTTCCTTCCTGTCCAGGAAGTTGGCTTTGAAACGTCCTGTCCTGACAATTGAAAGTATCCATTTCAAAGAGTGCTGGCCATCAAATTTACTTAATGTTAAATGCATAATGTGACAGATATTAATGGAGCTTAGATGGGTGCCTTGTGAGACAGGGTTTTAAAAGCAATGAGGGACAAATAATCCTAACAGACCACTTGCTTTTGGAGTACTTCATATCTGCCTTTTCAGTTTTAACCAAACGCTCTTTGAGTATCTGGATCAGAAGCTAATTCAGAAGCACTGAAAAGCACTGACAGCAGTAATTCTGCCTTAGTTTACAACACAAGCGACTGGTTTTTAGCACTAATCTCTAGTGCAGGGATGAAAATGGGTTTGAATATTCTTTAAAAATGTAAACAAATATTCAAATATTTGTCCCAATACTAATCTGAGACTACCTTACCAACATGTTTTGCGGTCTGTAAAACAGCCATAATAATTTAAAAAAAGGAAATTTGAAACCAAACCAAACAGGCATGTTCAGTTTATTACAAATCTCTTATACCTGCATTGTCACTTAATGTTATTGTTGTATGTGTGAGTTCTCTAGCATACTAATTAATGAATGTATATTTGTAAATGAATGTAAAGTTTACCAGTAGTCCACATATATATGTGTACAGTATATGTTAATGTTACGGGCAAACCCCGAAACTTGGCAACACGTCCGGTTTTGCCCGGGCAGATCTAGGAGTGCCCACAATTGACCGGTCAAAGTCTGACATGAATCTCAAAGATTTTTCATTTCATGTTTTCAGGGGACAGACAGCTACAATTTAAAGAGCTTGTTTGACCTGCCTACCTGAGTAGTGTTGCTCACTCACTCACTCACTCACTCATTCACTCACTCATTCATTCACTCACATACTCACTCACTCACTCACTCACTCACTCTCACTCACTCATTCATTCACTCAGTCATTCATTCATTCACTTACTCATTCATTCACTCACTCACTCACTCACTCACTCACTCACTCAGTCATTCACTTACTCATTCATTCACTCACTCACTCATTCACTCATTCATTCACTCACTCACTCATTCACTCATTCATTCATTCATTCATTCACACACAGTCATTCATTCACTCACTCACTCACTCACTCATTCATTCACTTACTCATTCATTCACTCACTCACTCATTCATTCACACACTTAGTCATTCATTCACTCACTTACTCACTCACTCATTCACTCACTCATTCATTCACTCACTCATTCACTCACTCATTCATTCACTCACTCACTCATTCACTCACTCATCTCATTCATAAAAATACACAGGAAGTCCGGTTTCAGAATATATATTAAAAAATGTGTTAACATTTTTTCAACATGACTATATAATATTTAATGAGATACATAAGACTAATTTATTTAAAACAAATGATAAAAATCTAGATATGATTGTTGGGGACTCCATATTGAGAAACACAGCAAGTTCAGTTCGCAGTCTGGACCCCCTTACTACAATAGTGTGCTGCCTTCCAGGAGCCTTTGTGAAACACATCAGTGAGAACATGGACAGGCTGCTAGAACGAACAGGAGACGACTCAGTAGTAGTCGTCCACATCAGTACAAGCAACATTGGAAAAGACAGAGATCCCTGCAAAACAAATTCAGAGAGCTAGGAAGGAAATTAAAAGACAAGACCAAAACTGTGGTATTTTCTGAGATACTGCCAGCACCTTGCAAAGGACCATATGGACAGCTGGAAATAAATAAGCTAAATGCATGGTTGAAATTGTGGTGCACACAGATTTACTTAATGTTACACTGGACCACATTCTACAACAAGGACTATCTATATAGGTGGGACGGACTGCACTTAAATAAAAAGGGAACCAATCTACGGAGAATCGTCGGAGAAAGGATCCTCGGCGGTTCAGAAGCATTTAAACAAAAACAGAAAAGAGACTAAGATCAAAACAAAGGCAACAACTCAGGTATGATAGCCATTAAATGTATTTATCTAAATGCTAAAAGTCTCAAAACAAAATGTTAGAACTTGAAGCTACTTCACTAACAAGTAACTACGATGTGATAGGTGTTACAGAAACTTGGTTGTCTGAGAGTGATGGAGACGAATATAATATTAGTGGGTATACACTGTGTAGGAAAGACAGGCAGGACAGAAGAGGCGGAGGGGTAGCGCTATACATCAAAAATAGTCTTGAAGCACAGGTGTTAAATCTGGAAGAAAAAAAATCAATGCAGAGTCAATATGGGTCAGAAAAATGGACAAAAATTCAAAGGGCATAATAATAGGGGCATGCTATAGACTGCCAGGTTTACAATTTTAAAAAGGCAAACTATGAAGGAATGAAACTAACAGAAGTAGATAGCTATTTTTCAAAAATGTAGTACTAGAGGCGCAAAACAAATACATCCCAAAAGTAGACAAATCAAAATCTAAAACAAAATGGCCAAAATAGTTTAATAGATCAATTAAAAAGAAAATCAGAGAAAAAGGCTTTTTTCTCACATTTAAAAGGGACCAAAAACAAAGTACACAGAAAGAGTACTTGAAACTGCAAACACAACTCAAAATGGAAATTAGAAAGGCCAAGAGAGAGATAGAAATGAACATTTCCAAGGGGGCTAAAACCAAGTCCAGAAAGTTTCCTTAGTAGGAGGGCCACCCTATATTGCTTACAGACATGGACTTTGTATTTAAGGCCCTGTGAAAATCGCGGACAGTTTTTAAAGGCAGTGGGCTAATTTCACGATTTCCATGCAGCCTGTGAAATCACGATTTACACAGAGCCTTATTTATATGAAATGTTACTGTACATATATATTGCACCGCAAAACTATAACTTACACTTACCTGTTCCTATCCAGTTTTAAATAACTTTATCATAACAGAGGCAGAAGTGTTAAAGGGACTAGGAGCTCTTAAAATAAACAAATCCCCAGGGCCGGATGAGATCCTCCCAGTAGTACTCAAAGAAATGAAAGAAGTTATTTACAAACCGCTAACCAAGATCATGCAAACAGTCTCTTGACACAGGGGTTGTACCAATAGACTGGAGAATTGCAAACGTAATACCGATCCACAAAAAGGGAGACAAAACCGAACCAGGTAACTACAGACCAATAAGCCTGACTTCTATTATATGTAAACTTATGGAAACTATAATAAGATCCAAAATGGAAAATTACCTAAATGGTAACAGTATCCTGGTAGACAGTCAGCATGGTTTTAGGAAAGGGAGATCGTGTCTAACTAACCTGCTTGACTTTTTTGAGGATGCAACATCGACAATGGAGAATTGCAAAGCATACGACATGGTTTATTTAGATTTCCAGAAAGCTTTTGACAAAGTCCCACATAAAAGATTAATTCTCAAACTGAACGCAGTAGGGATTCAAGGAAATGCATGCACATGGATTAGGGAGTGGTTAACATGTAGAAAACAGAAACTACTGATTAGAGGAGAAACCTCAAAATGGAGTGAGGTAACCAGTGGTGTACCACAGGGATCAGTATTAGGTCCTCTGCTATTCCTAATCTACATTAATGATTTAGATTCTGGTATAGTAAGCAAACTTGTTAAATTTGCAGACGACCCAAAAATAGGAGGAGTGGCAAACACTGTTGCAGTAGCAAAGGTCTTCAAAATGATCTAGACAGCATTCAGAACTGGGCAGACACATGGCAAATGACATTTAATAGAGAAAAGTGTAAGGCACACAGGCAATAAAAATGTGCATTATAAATATCATATAGGAGATACTGAAATTGAAGAAGGGAACTATGAAAAAGACCTAGGAGTTTATGTTGACTCAGAAATGTCTTCATCTAGAAAATGTGGGGAAGCTATAAAAAAGGCCAACAAGATGATCGGATATATTGTGAAAAGTGTTGTAATGTTAAAACTTTACAATTCATTAGTAAGACCTCAACTAGAATATTGTGTTCAGTTCTGGTCACCTCGTTACAAAAAGGATATTGCTGCTCTAGAAAGAGTGCAAAGAAGAGCGACCAGAATTATCCCAGGTTTAAAAGGCATGTTGTATGCAGACATGCTAAAATAATTGAATCTATTCAGTCTTGAACAAAGAAGACTACGTGGTGATCTGATTCAAGCATCCAAAATTTGACCGAGGGGACTTTTTCGACCTGAAAAAAGAAACAAGGACCAAGGGTCACAAATGGAGATTAGATAAAGGAGCATTCAGAACAGAAAATAGCAGGCACTTTTTTACACGCTGGGATCCTTCAAGAAGCTGCTTGATGAGATTCTGGGATCAATAACTACTAATAACCATATACTGCATATATATACGGTCATATACTGCAGTGTAAGGTATCAGAAGAATGCTACTGCATAAAATCTAGTAGCAAATTAAGGGTTTTGGAAAGCAACATGCTATCAAACATACGTTAACTTTGAGCCTTGCCTTGCGAGGTCACTTTTTACAGAGATGACAAAGTGAGATTTTACTGCATGAATAAAAACAAAACAATACAAAAACAAATTGTGGCTTTTTTTTTTATATTCGCTGAATATATCAAATCAGAAATGCTTGACCTCTATCCTAGATAATTAACTTTAATTGAGGGTTTGGGGTCACTCCAGTACATGCAACATGAGCCTTATTTGTATTCGTTCTTTAACATATTTTTTATTTTGGACCATTTTCATAAAGCATGTTTATCTCTGTCTATCGGTAAATGTACATTTATAAGTATTCTGTCAACGTACACATGTTTACAAGCACCAAGTCAATTTTAAAAATAATGAAAGGGGAAATAAAAAAAGACCAACTGATCTACATATATATATCACATCACACACACGGAAGCGTAACTACAATTACTCAATCATTCTTTTTTTCATTTTTTTTATTATTATTTAATACTTTGCTACAAATTTAAATATATACTACAAATTTACTAAAGTCTGCGCCGTTTTATTGTGATGCCTTGGGAGATGTAAAAACACCCGGAATAAGCGTCTGTCCCAACTATAATGTAGCGTTGTGCAAGAGAGGAGATGTATTTTTACTTATTTTTTAATTTCTAAATGAAAAGAAACATAATTAAATCACATCACACTATGAATAAATGTTAAATACATCATTTAAAATACATCCATTTTTTTTTTATTCCTAAACAAAATGAATTGCTGTTTATTTCTAAATGAAATTAAATGAAAAATGATGAAGTCGCATCTTATCACAAGGCGAGACACCTGTGATGTTGACGCGCCAACTTTCTTTGCCACAGCAGGCTGAGAAACCACAGGAGACTCCAGCTCCTTCAGAGTTCAACATAGTTTATGCAATTTATGTTAGTCACAGCGTAATCACAGACTCGCGTAATCACTGCACTGCGCTACGTGATCTGTCTTGCTCTGAAAAGCGATTTAAGCGAACATCCCGTTCATCAGTATCACGATTAGGCGGCACCGACTGTATTCAGTGTCACCTTTTGCTCACACTGTTTTGCTAGTACCTTTTGGGTAGTGTGGGCTTCCATGTAGTTTTCTTTTAGAGAAAGAAATGCTCCTTCCAAATGCAAATGACCTAATTTATATTAAAATATGTGAGGGTATATTTAAATGTTTCTGTCTGTGTTCCAGTTTGGCCTTGTGCGACTTACTGATATTGTACAGCTTTCTTAAACGGGTCTTAAAAATGACCCTAAATGTAAAATGTGCTGATTGGAACAGCATTGCCTTTTACATTCCCATTGTGTAAACACCCTTTATAATACGACCCTGTATGTTTTGTGATATACACAATTTCTGTGCTATTTTGTGTACATTACGTGTGTGTGTGTGTGTTTGCACAACATTCTTCATAATCATATTATAAAATCTTATTGAAGTGGTAAAGGCACAGGGCAGTACATACAGTCATTTATGAACCCAGCTGTTCATTCTGTTAAACAGAAGAACATGTTGTTTTCTAATGTCATTTGTGTTTGATATAATTTTAGTTCAAACATATTTTTTAATTTTTCAATTTTGGCACAAAGGTTTATTAAATTACAATTAAAATCACCCACATCATCATCATGTGCATCTTATTACAATCATACTGCTTTAAAAGGGCATAGGATGTATAAACCAACCTTCCTCATATTGCTTTTTAATTCATGTGACAGGAGCAAGGCCTGAATGGAGGAATTGATAATAGGACAGGTGCTTTGTGATTTGGGGATGAGTATGGGGATTCCCCTTGGGTCATGAAGAGCCACCCTTGCAGAGGTGAGACTGAACCGATCGGCCTCCAAGGCTAGGAAGCAACCGATACTTCCTCCAAGGGGAACCTAGAGGTGAGAGAATGGGAAAACAAAAGAGCTAGACAGATTTGGCCAGGGGTCACCTTTGTCTTGCAGAGAACCTTCCTGGAGGAGGACAAAGCCAGCGCAGCTGGGATTTTAAGGTTGGGAAGTGAGCTTCACTTACCCCCAGAGGCAGACCGTTGCAGAGGGGGAGCGGCATAATGGAGGAGGGAAGCGTAGTGAAGGAGGAGGGGAGGATGGTGGAAAATGAAAATGCAAGTGTGAAAGAAAATCCTTTGTTGGAGAGTGACTTAGGTGAGTGTAACTGTGTGAAACTGTCAGTGAAGGTGAATGCCCAGCCTGACAGCAGTGTTTGTGTACGTGTCATTGTTTTGTTTAAACCTCTTATTTTTTGGTGATCAATGAACAGACAGACAATTATAATCCAGGTGCAATGTTGTTTAATGGTTTTTTAAATCCAATGGCCTGATGGCAAAACAACAGTAAATAATAACAATGGTAATGAAGCAATACAGCGGCGTGTATTGCTTATTTGTAATCCGTGGGTTGGCCCCAAAATAACAGTCCCGTTGAACGTTCACCCACATGTAACACATACACAAACACAAACACCAGTCCACAGTATAAAGTATCACATTACAAAATATCACATTGTAAAGTATCAGAATATCACATTACAGATAAAAGCAGTTGTAAAGTATAATAAAATCAGTAGCAAAGGATCAAATTCAAATAAGAACAGAAAATTGAGAATACAGTAAATTACATGCAAGAGCAGGTTCGACTAAGAGCAGTTAAATTATAATAAAAATATTTGCTTATACGAGTGAAGTCCAGTATGAGCACGTAGTAAGTATGATAAATGGATGATAATTATTTCAAATAAGAGCAATTACAAAAAATGTGAATATGGATACCTATAAGAGTGAAGTAAATTACAAGATATAGGAAGTAGTTATAATTAAGAGCAGTAATGGAATACGGCAAGGTATGGAGCAGTTCAGTGCAGGTACAAGCTGATGCTGGTACAATTGGGTGCCATATTGTCCAGTATAGTTGAGAGTTGAGAGTGAGGTTTACACATGCTGTCTGAACAGGTGTGTCTTGAGGAAGGTGGGCAGGGACTGAGCAGTCCTGATATCCGTGGGTAGCTCGTTCCACCATGGAGGGGTAAGGGTGGAGAAGGAGCGGGCTCTGGAAACGGGGGAGCAGAGGGAGGGTACAGCTAATCTGCCGGTGGTGGAGGAGTGGAGGCGGCGAGATGCGGTGTAGGGAGAAATGATAGTCTGCAGATAGGAGGGAGCAGAAAGGTCAAGACAGCGATAGGCGAGTACAAGAGTTTTGAATTGGATGCGAGCAGCAATAGTGAGTAAACTTAGAGTATTTGGAGGAACCTGTCTGTCTGTACTACCCGATTTACCTATTCATTTAAGTCTCTTGCAAACAACAAAGCTAGTTTTAGGAGGAATCTTGTTCAGCAGAGCAGTAATGAGAGCCATTGCTGTGGTAATGAGTCATTGCTATGACTCCTGAAACTAGAATGTGGACTCAACAGCAGCAGCTGCAGCCACTGCAGGAACATCTGCCTCCCCCTCTTGCCCTGACTCCCAGCCCTTGGGTGCCGTTTGGTTAAATCCCTTGGGATTAGAACTGTAATTGTAAACTGTAATTCCAAACAAATGTTTAACTACAGTTTAACAACATGATTGTTACAGATAAGCATTGCAAACCTGTTGCAGTAGGTTATTGTGTAAAGCCCAGTGCATCTTTTTTGGTGTCTTTGTCATTCTGCTCAGTAGGGCTCAGAAAACACACATTTCAAAATCCACTTATCAGATCTGGAATTTTCATAATGAAACACATGACAAGAGAGAAGCAGACAGCCAACGGAAAGCACTGTAAATGAATCATGTTCACAGGTTATATAGGTCAATATGCAGCAAAATAGAACATTTCCCTAATTAGAAATGGAACCTAAAATTACTCCAAATTCATATTTTGAGTATAGCCAGCAGTCAAGGTATCACCTATAAAGCCTTCCCTATGATTACATTGAAGTTGTTTTTTGTACAAAAATACACTTTTAAAGAAAGGTAGGTTCTCTTATAAACTGGTCCTATTGTCTCAATCCTAGATGTATTTAATAAAGTTCCTAATAAACTCCACTTGAACCCCCCCCCCCCCTCCCCCATCTAACAGGTCCTTTGACTCCCCTGCTAGATAAATAATATTAATTCATGCTTTAAACATTTTGTACAATAGAGGTTGTGTAAGAACAGCAGGGAGCATCTGCGGAATGAACTTCAGCTCTGCAATCATGTGTCGTGTGTGTGGGATTCCATTTATGGTCTTTAAGATGCAATAAAAGGAGACATGCATTCTCCCTAGCCGTCCTATTGTATGCATGACAGTTTTTCACTTTGCATTTTTGTATTCTCTTAAATGGTTGGCTGTTTTAAATGGGACCAATAGGTGTCTCTTGGCTAATCAGATTTTTTAGTGCTTTAAACATATTGAAATACAGGACATTTCATGAGAACATTCTAGCCAGGACTTCAGGCTTCTCTGAAATAGAAAGTAGTTTACTGTTATGTAGATAAAAACACTCGGCTTCTTAGGTTTTTGGTATCGGTATTGCATCTGTTAGAAACCTTCTGGAACTGCCCTTGTGAAATAGGATTCCTGTTTAGGCATTCAGAATGCATTCTTTGAGTCCTGTGTGTTTTCTGTATGCAAGCTTTTATGTTGACCTAAAACCATGAATTGTTTTTAAAACCTCCCTTTGACTTTAACATGTCATCCTAGTACACAGGGCATTTGAGGTTATTATAACCATTCTGCCAGACAAATTATATTATAGGGAATATAGGGTCAGTTGGTTTAAATGTGAACACTGTATCTTGGAAATGTAAAGGAATACCATAGAATTCAAATTACTGTAACATTTAAACAATGTAATAATACAGTCAGCACTCACATATCCGACCCTATAAAATTTCGACTTCCATGATGGTTAAACGAGTGTGACACATATCTGATTATTTCATTATAGCCCGTTCCAACCCTTGTCTGTTTTTCAGGAAACACAAAAAAGATACAATGTCAAATACATAGCTGAAAGGACTGTGTTTCAAATAAATAGGCTTTCATTTAGATGCACTGTAGTTGGTTACAGTACTATATTTTCAACAGAAGTATTTTAATTCAGAACGATATGGAAATATCACTTACCAAAAGAGACGACTGTAGACACGTTGTCTGTACAGTACATTCTTTTAAATCCGGTACGTATTAATTTGTAGCAGTGTGTAAAATTCCACATTACAACCCAATAGCAAAATTAAATCAAAATGTTACCTAATGCATAGAATTGTGTAAAACATAAAAGACAAAATATCAACACATTATCAAGAATTGAAACAGTATTCAGAATTGCTGCAGCCCTGGAGTCCTGGAGCACTGGGCCGACACACAGCCATGTGCATGGATCGATTTGCGCAAGCAGAAAAAAAACGTGGGCTGTGACGGGTAATCAAATACATTTTAACATAGAAGAGATGGACTTTATATCAGAAAACTGGTGTCGGAGTTGGAAATCGCGTGTGAGTGGTAAGTGCATTCATTTATTACATGGAATAACGGGAACTGATTTTATTCTTAATACAACGATGGTAAAATGTACCTGCAGTGTATCCAGCTGTACTTGTAGCTGCTGACTTTATATTAAGCTGAGTTTCCATCTGCCATGGAGTCTGATTTGAAATCAGTCTTGTTAGTTTCCATCAGCAGCAGATCGAGATCAAACTGATTTCAATTGGGACCACGTCAGCCCCAGTTGTGATTGTGGGGGGTATATTTTTTTTATTGTGTAACGTAGCGCCTCTTCTGTCCTGCCTGTCTTTCCTATACAGTGTATACCCACTAATATTATATTCCATCACTCTCGGATAACCACGTTCTGTAACACCTATCACATCGTAATTACTTGTTAGTACAGTAGCTTCAAGTTCTAACATTTTGTTTTTGAGCATTTTTGATAAATACATTTAATGGCTGTCACCTGAGTTGTTGTCCTTGCCCTTGCTTTGATGTAGTCTCTCTGCTGTGTGTTGACTTCTCCCCCCTTCATTTCTAGTTTTAAATGCTTCTGAAACTCCTTGAGAATCCTTTCTCTGATTTACTTTTTTTTTTCTTTCCTTTGATAAACTGCATGTGGGAATTCTTGGTGCAGCACTGTGCAGAGATGCCACTGGTACTGGTTGTACCATGTGGTGCTACTTGCATGTACAGTATTTGTAATTAATTACAAATTAATTGATTAAAACACTGAATTGTTGAACTGCTTTTAGAATGAAACACTCACCTATAGGAACCAAAACTGACTCGGTGTTACTGAATAAGAAAGTTTACTGGTCCAGAGCTTATCTATACTCAAAGTGACATCATTTAGATTTTTGTTATTATACAGTTAAATAAACTGTTAATGCAAAAGCTTTATTTTTACAGTTGGTTATAGTTATCAACATTGAAAATTCAGTCAAACTCCTTTAAATTAGGTCTTTCAAAATTGTCAATGGTTGTAGGTCCTTGAAATTTGTATCAGAAAAACTGTATGAACCCTGTATTTGCAACATTTAATTGAGTTAAGCAGAGATTGTATATTATGTTTGCAGCCGAGGTTTTATAAAATGAATATTATGTGAAGTGGACATACATGTGAAAAGTTTGAGTAACGTTTCAAAAACTGTGTTTGTTAACTAGCCTCATGTGTGATTTATCAGGTTGATCCATCTGGTAAAATGACAAGTTGTAAGTGAAGTAATTTCAGATTTTTTTTCTACAAAGTTCAGATTTGGTTGTGAAAGTGGTCCAAAATGGCCCAGAATGTATCTGGGAGTGCGTACAACCGCAGAGCTTTGAGGAGCCTAGACCCCCGGCCAGAAGATTGGTTTTGCCCCAGGAGTTTCAGTCAAAATGATCACTGGCCACTTTCACCCATGCATAAACAAAACTATACAGATTGTGCCAAATGCACAAAGAAACACACTCTTAAGGACAAAGAAGCTATTAATGCATTGTATTAGTGCATGTCACAGCATTGGTAAATTGCATCAATCAGTTACACGTAAAGTAATTGTAGTTAACAAAATAGTTCTATACATTTTCTCCATCATTCCCATCCATCATTATATAGGCCTCAAATGTTCAGTTTTGAAAGAAACGTGTTTTCATTTTAAAACATTCTATCTGCTACTCTTTTAGGGTAAATGAATCTCTAGTTGCAAGCAGTGCACTTCCTGTGTCATTTCACCATCAGGGTGTAATTGTCCCCACTCCTGCACTGACTGCTTTCCTGTCAATAACCAGTCATATGCTTCCTCTATTGACTGATATGTTTTCAGCCATAACCTGTTTTGACCCAGAAGACACTGCTGGCTAGAAATGACCTTGGAAGGAAAGCAGTAACAGACTTCCTGAAAGGGATGGCAAGCAAACTGGGAAATGTTGTGACCTAGGGTAGTAATAGCTGTCTGTTTTGAAATGTGTTTCTTTAAAAATGTACACTTAAAACCCATGTAGCTAATGGAATTGCAAAATGGGTGATTTATGGAACTAATTTGTTAGCTGCAAGTACTTTAAGGTGTAATTCTGGGGTATCCACACATAGGTGGTTGATGCAATCCAGGGAGATTTCCTGGTACTTATCCAGGGGTGGTATAGTTTGATCAAACTTAACATTCAGAAATAGCATAATACTGTAACTCTGCGCTCCCCGTTTAGTAAGCAATACAGAATGTACTAGCAAACTGTTTATGGAAGGCTAAATAATCAGTGGTAATAAACTAAACTGAAGCAATTTACAACCTTTTAAAGACCAGCCCATTTAATGTGACAGAAATAAGTTGGAAACAATGCTATCAATACAGATTCCTAAATTTGCATAAATATCAAATGTATTAAACCAAGATAATGGGGTTTAACTAATTTTATACCGTTGTTTTTGAACCCCCTTATTGACTTCAGTAAATACAATAAAAAATACGCTGGAAATAGGTACACTCCTTAAGAGTATAATGTCAATATAGTATTTGAAATCTGCTACAGTTTAGATTATTAACCTTGCTTTTTATAGTTCCACAGTACAGTAAGATGCATGTGGATTTAGAGAAGATGGGCAAATTGTGGGCATCATAACAGTGACGCGTCAAACTAAGCTGGTTAAAAAAATAAATCCGCAACATTGGGTCCATGCTGTTAAACAGCGCCGATGCTAAATACTTTATTGAAATATTAAGTAAAACAGTTATTTTACTGACAAACAACAAAAAATACCCTTCAGGATGTGCACTGGTAGCGATGGTAATTTTTAACAAATACCCTGTGAAAGGGATTTGTGGGTATTTGCTGACAAAGTAGGAGAGGCACAGGGAAGCTACAAACACATTACAAATATTTACAGTTGAAATGATAGGTGACTCCAAGGGTGGGTAAGACAAAGGGGATCTACATGACTGTACCAGCGTGGTACAGTTCATGGGAGCGTCTACACAAACTGGAGTGTAAACAAAAGAAATACAAAAATGCAAAACAAGTTGCCTATAGTGGACATAGTGCTGCTCCCACTAAAAAGGGTGGTCCCTTTCCTGGAACCTGCACTCACACACCCTAAACATACCCGTGCACTTAATTTTACAAAACAGCCGCAGTTACACGCAGAGGCCATGTCTTTTACAGTACTCACTGATACCATTCATGGGGTTTCCATGCTGGTCAATTTACACGTGAAATGGCGATGCGTGTGCACATTTGGGAGAATTACTCGGGTAAATCAGGTTTGTGGCCGAGAAAAACGGCCAAAGAGAGGGATTGGGTGAAACACACGGGAAAACCACACCCAGTTTCGCATGGAAACTCGCATTTCATGTATAAATGATAATGAGCATGTTTATCCTTAACTAGGGATCAGGTCAGTTGTTACTGTGGAGTCCAAGATGGCAGAAAGTAGTGGCTGATGGGCAATTTTATGGTTAGCAGAGGAGTAGTTCACCTTAATGCTAATGTGGGCGGCCTTTTTTATTATTTTTTTTGCTGTGTCTTGTCTGTCATGTTGTATATATCTTGTGGGTTTACAGTTCTGTATAAAACCACTTACCACAAACTGCGTTATGCATTTGTTATAGTATTAATGCAGCTGTTTGAGAATACCCTTGCTGTAAAAAGTTAAACACGACTACGCTAAAGTTAAACACGAAGAGCAAGTGAGCTGCTTAACTGAATTAATTCCCGTCCTTGTTAATAAATATAGTTTGTGAACTGGATGTCACAAGCCAGCCCAAAACAGCACAACAACATCCAAGTTGTTGATGCCCTCTCAGAACTGACCAAATAAAATTGTAAATGAACGTATCGATTGTGTTTTATTTGTTTGCATCATTAATATTTAACACAGCAGTAAATCCAACACAACTTAAAAGAAAGGAGAGCATCTCTGACAGCACGAGCCTCCTCAGATCGCTGCTGTCCAATTGAAACTGGCGGCTGAGGTAACCTTCACAGTTGCCAAGTCTGCTTATAATACATTTTTAGAGTCGCGGGTTTTATTTTGGGCTTGTTGTGAAAGGCAGTGCCGCTTTTCTTTCCCGTGAGACTGTAATCTTCCTCGTCTGTCTCACAGGTAGCCACTGATTCCTGAACACCTAATTTTGTTGTTGACAAGAGTTTGTGCAGGCAGCAGGCAGTGGCAATTTTGGGAACAAATTAATGCACTTCAGTCTGTTTCATCAGTATCTGCCACCTCCCTTTCAAGTGCCCACTACCAGTATTTACCCAAGCGTGATGTTGAATGCTTCCTCAGCAGCTGTCAGCCGTCTGGACGGGTAGGGTTTCTAAGCCAGGGTAGTATACGCAGCATCACCTGATCCCCTATATGCTGTATTGCCTGAATGAAAGGGATATACAGTGCCTATAGAAAGTCTACACCCCCTTGAACTTTTTTTATTGAGAAAAAAATTATATATTAAAAATACAAAACTGAAAGATCATAATTGGATAAGTCTCCACCCCCCTGAGTTAATACTTGGTGGAAGCACCTTTGGCAGCAATTACAGCTGTGAGTCTTGGGATAGGTCTCTACCAACTTTGCACACCTAGATTTGGCAATATTTGACCAAAATTGTTCAAGCTGTGTCAAGTTCCTTGGGGAGCGTTGATGGACAGCAATCTTCAAGTCATGCCACAAATTTTCGATTGGATTTAGGTCAGGGCTCTGACTGGGCCACTCAAGGACATTTACCTTTTTGTTCCTTAGCCACTCCAGTGTAGCTTTGGCTGTGTGCTTTCGGTCGTTGTCATGCTGAAAGGTGAACTTCCGTCCCAGTTTCAGCTTTCTTGCAGAGGGCAGCAGGTTTTCCTCAAGGACTTCTCTGTACTTTGCTCCATTCATTTTCCCTTCTATCCTGACAAGTGCCCCAGTCCCTGCCGATGAGAAACATCCCCATAAATGATGCTGCCACCACCATGCTTCACAGTAGAGATGGTGTTCTTTGGGTGATGCGCTGTGTTGGGTTTGCGCCAAACATAACGCTTTGCATTTAGGCCAAAAAGTTCCATTTTAGTTGTGTCAGACCACAAAACTTTTTGCCACATGGCTACAGAATCTGAGTGCTTTTTTGCATACTTCAAACAGGATTCAAGGTGGGCTTTCTTGAGTAATGGCTTCCTTCTTGCCACCCTACCATACAGGCCAGATTTGTGGAGTGCTTGGGGTATTGTTGTCACATGCACACTTTGACCAGTCTTGGCCATAAAAGCCTTTAGCTCTTGCAAAGTTGCCATTGGCCTCTTGGTAGCCTCTCTGATCAGTCTCCTTCTTGCTCGGTCATCCAGTTTGGAGGGACGGCCTGATCTAGGCAGGGTCTTGGTGGTGCCATACACCTTCCACTTCTTAATAATTGTCTTGACCGTGCTCCAAGGGATATTCAAGGCCTTTGATATTTTTTTATACCCATCCCCTGATCTGTGCCTTTCAACAACTTTGTCCTGGAGGTCTTTTGAAAGCACCTTGGTGCTCATGGTTGAGTCTTTGCTTTGAAATGCACTACCCAGCAGAGGGAACCTACAGGAACTGCTGAATTTATCCTGAAATCATGTGAATCACTACAATTTAACACAGGCGGAGACCACTTAAATTGGTGTGTGATTTTGAAGGCGATTGGTACACCTGAGCTAATTTAGGATTGCTATTACAAGGGGGGTGGACACTTATCCAGCCAAGCTATTTCAGTTTATCCAGCCAAGCTATTTCAGTTTTTATTTTTAATTAATTTTCTACAGATTTCTAGAATATTTTTTTCACTTGGAAGTTGTGGGGTAGGATGTGTAGATAAATGAAAAAAAAAACTATTTTAATGCATTTTAATTCCAGGCTGTAAGGCAACAAAAGGTGAACATTTTGAAAGGGGGTGTAGACTTTCCATAGGCACTGTGTGTATATATATATATATATATATATATATATATATATATATATATATATATATATATAGAATGTCTCCGCCAGTTTTCAGCCATGGTATATCTGCAATACCTGTGTTGGTCAGATTCATTTTATACCTCCGAGTTAATTTTTAATTAATAAGTTAAATAAATTAGTTGAAACCGGATTCAATACTAATGACAAGCCAACCCACCTGACATTTGAAAAACAATTTGGTCAAGAGCAGTAAAACACATTATTAACCAAGCAGGCACAGGGTATTTTGTTTTATTACAGCAGCTTAGATTCACTCGTGTACCAGTTCTCTGCGCATGAAAACCACATTTTCACAAAATGTTACTAGTAATCTTCAAAAACAGCACGAGTACTTTACGCAAAGCTAATTTACATATCATCCCCCACCTTTCCCATTCATTTGCATGACGTCGGGTGAAAAGTCCGGTTTACTCGAGTAAAATAAACTGAGCGAATGGAAACCCAAAAAAGCATTTTACACTAGACATTTTTCTGTGTAAATGTCTCGAGTTAAAAAAAAACTTGCATGGAAACCCCATGATTGTCAATAAACAATGCTGGTTATGTCACACAGACCATCAGCCCTGGCTCGTTAACAAAACGCAGCCGGTAGCGCATCGCAGGCACTCTTTCCTGCAGACGTACGCATGCGTCTGAGAAGTCAGTGATGGTACGTTGCCCCTGTTACACTGAATGATTTGAACAATTGAATATATCCCAATGTCTTCAACAATTGTACTGCAATTAAATGTTTGTCAAAACTAATGTAAAAAAAAAAAAAAAAAAAAAAGTCTCACTCAGCAAATTTTTGAACAGCTCAGTTTCATTTACTAATTAATTTCAGGAAGTATCATTCGTCAAAAAAGAAAGAAAAAGGAACATTATTTGACAGCTGTTTTTAGTTGCTGCCAAGCCTCTGTATTCTACAGTGGTCATTGGGGGAAGGAAATAGGTTAGAGTGATGGTAAATGAAACCACTTGTCTGCGTTCAGAGCCTCTTTGTTGTGGTTACAAATCTCTTAAACTGGGATCCTCAGCTCTGTAATTACAAGCTCCATTTTTCAAGCGAAGGAAAGAAAAAAAAAAGGAACCCGGGAACTCGGAGGAAGTTTTTCTCCTTTGAGTATTTGATTATAGGGACAGACGGAAGAGCTTTTACAGTTGAAGAAACTCCAGGGTGCTTTGGTAATTGGACAAAAGTATTGCCTTCTAGCGTGGCCCTTGTTTTATACAAACACAGACCCACACACTACCCATGTTAGGGTTTACAGAACTCCAATATGTATAGGAGTGTGTTCACAGACTGGACTTCATGTTGTGGTAGGAGGAACAGTTCAGGGTGTTTTGCAAACTATTACAGCAAAAAAAAAAAAAAAAAAAAAAAAAATAATAATAATAATAATAATAATAATAATTCTAAAAGCTATAATTCTGAAGTGAACATGTGCAACTGTAATAAATCAAATATTATATGACAGGTAAGAAATGTATTGGTGCAAAAATCTAAATGGTATAAAAGTATCCTCTTAATGTTGGCAAACACTTGAGCCTTTGGTCCTAAAAGCTGTGCCTACAGGCAAATTTGTGCTTGCTTGCAAGAGTCTTGTGCCCATGATGGCAGTTGACAAGCTTGAATACTGCCATTGTGTTGTATTAGTACAGAAAATAAAGTAATTGCTCTCTGTGCTCTCAATCTCTGCTTTTGTGCCATTTGTCCTTGTATTTCAAATTTTGGAATAAGAAGAGAGACATTATCATGCCCACTGCCTTATGAGAAATACACAAATGTGCCCCTGGCCAAATTCTGGTCTGATCTGGTGACATTTCATTCTATGTGAAAGACACAATCTAGTACAAAGGAGTCCTAATTAAGACCAATTTGATCAAGGTGTTTTACCAATGGGAAAAAAAGAACTAATCACAAATAAACGTAGATCCCAGTGGCAGATGGAAACATGGCATAACTTGTGATGGAGGTCGACTGAGTGTCAGTGCTGCGGAGCTGAAAGATACATCTTCATTACATTGTACTCTCCCTACTCTCCCACACTTCCCCTACTGTAGTGGCTCTACAAGGATTAACAGGAACAGATCATTTACTTCTCCTGTCTGTGTGGCAAATTAGAATGTTGGCCCTCAAAATTATAACTGTGGGCCAGTGCAATTCATTTGAAATTTCTGAAGCTTTTTTTCAGCAAACACTTCCAATTGTGAACTAGGAAAAGAAACTATGGTGGTGGGTTGTGCATAAATTACCGGTAATGCATAATTTTTCAACCATACATAAGAATTACTGACACTATTTCAGGTACTCCTTTTGGTAAGTGAACACATTTAAAAAAATATCACGGTTCGTTATGGGTAGGTTGTCTGGTATTTTATAACAAAGCATGTTATGCATACTTTAAAATATAGCAGAGCAAAAGAGGTTAGTGTTAGGGTATGGACGGCACAGTATTGTCTGAAGATGGACAATAGTTCTTGTTGCTGTCTATGATAACCATAAATGGATATGGTCAGTCCATGTCAAGTCAATCAATCTGACCATAGAGGTATAAGATAGTTTCGCATCTCTAGGTCAAATGATTTTTATGTGAGAGGTCACCAAAACTTAGACCTGAAATGGCTCCTAGATCAGACCGATGATATAATTACCAATAACTCTTTTTTTTATTTTTAATGCTACAGTAAAAAGTAAAGTATTGCTGGAAAGCTCTCTTTGTGCTCTGTCCAACGTGTTTTATATTTAATGTCAAACAGACATTTGACCTTTGGCCTTGACCTCAATTGGCCTGTCAGCCCCAACATGGATGACCAAAATCAAGGTTGGATACTGACGTTCACACCATCCTCTAAGTTTGTATCAGAAATCAGCCTGGGATCTTGATGGGATCAGGAGGTATTCACTCATTACATTGTGTCATTGTAGTTTCATGGGTGATAAATATAGGAACAACTGGAAAGGAAAAACAACTTTGAGATTGAGGTGAAATATATGTGTTACTTCTCGGATGGTGCTGCTTCGCAGTACAAGAACCAGAAAAATGTTATCCACCAGCAAGACTTCGGAATGCCAGCAGAATATCCCTTCTTTGCAATGAGCCATGGGAAAGGGCCCTGTGATTGGCATTGGTGGAACCGTCAAGCGACTCGCAGCAAAAGCAAGCCTTCAAAGGCCAAATGATCAAATCCTTTTCGAATGGGCTACGGATGCTCTCCCTGGCATTCATTTTGAATACATCGAAACAGAAACAGAAAATCTTGCAAGCTTGGCTCAATGCATCAGTAACAATAACAGGAACACACCGGTTCCATGCCTTCTGTCCAGTTGCTTTGGATCCCTCTCAAAATTGACTATGAGGGATTACTGCCCAAGATGTGGGAAAGACTGTGAAAGCTTATCCTGATGGAAATATTGCAAAATATGTTGCCTGCTAATACAATGACAAATGGTGGCTAGCTTTTGTTGAAGTTTGTCTGCCAGAAAGTGACAAGGTCAGAGTCCTTTTTGCATCCTGCTGGACCAGCATGATGTTTTTCATTCCCACGGCATCCAAATCCTCCTGTTGGTGACCCCCACCACGGCAACAGCAAGAACCTACAAGCTGCCAGAGAAAGAACTGTAGGAGGCAACAACAGTGCTCAAGGTCATCGACTGAGTCAATATAGACTGTAATAATGTTGCAAGTTTTGCCATTTGTGAACTTACCTCATCAGATCAGCCTTTCCACTGTGTGTATGAATCATAACCATTCACATCCTGTGCTGTGCCAATGTTACATTATTAAAAGCACAAGTTGATCAAGTTGTTTTTCTTTTCCAGTCATTCCTAAATTTATCACCCATGAAACTACAATGACACAATGTAATGCATGAATACTTCTTGATCCCAGGCGGATTTTTAAAACAAACATAGATGATGGTGTGAACTTCAGTATCCAACCTTGATTTTGGTCATCCATGTTGGGGCTGACAGTCCAAGTGAGGTCAAAGCTCAACAATTCAAGGTCAAAGGTCAAAATCATGTTTGACGTTAAATCTAAAAAATGGCATAGTAGGATAGAGCACAAAGAGAGCTTTACAGCAATAGGGTACTGGGAGAGGGTCTTGTTGATAGAGTATTATACAGTTCTGATATTTTTGTACATGTTTATACATGCTGCACCTGGAAGTGTTATACTGAAAATCTAATTCAGAAGACTTGTTCAAAGTCTGTTTTGTTATAATGGACATTGAGAAAAGTTTGATTATTGAACATTATTTATTTAATCAAATTTGCTCTGGTGTTCCCGTGGGTTAGCGAGACAAAACTGGCAGAGACTGTATCTCCTCATCATGCTACAGTGGACCAGGAGCCTTGCGAGCTGATGCGGACACTTGCAGGGCTGGACTTTGGGCTCCAGAGGCCAGTAGACATCACACCAGAGGGACTTGAGTTGGTTTGGTCGTGGGATGGGAGGATGTCCACTGATCTTGTCCTCCTGAGCTGTTGTGGGACATCGCTGTGGTGAGGGAACATACTTGGACATTCTAAACCGAGGGTAAGATTATTGGGCACAAAAACTAACTGGTAATGTTTTACATCAAGCAACATAGTTATACATATTGCCTCTGAAAAAACACACACAATTACTGCGGATTGCACCTGTAACTTATATTCCCGCCTGACTAATTATCAAATAATTCAACAACACATCATTTATGAGGAATGAGGAACATGTTCTTCAGAAACATCCAACTTCAAAACCATCAATCTCAGATTCTAAGGTAAAACTTCTAAGAAACTGACAGAAGCACGCTTGTCCGAAACGTTTGTCTACTTGATCCTTATAAGTTTCACTTTTTAAAAATCAAATAAAGCATTAGCAAATAGTACGAGCCATTGATTTAAAAAAAATAATGGCTCTCAAATAAGATTCTCAACTTTTCTTTAATATTTTTTAAACTGCAGTTTATTAATTTGTTTATTGACATCTTTCATACAGAAAGGCATTACTGCAATGCTTTTAATTTCCCACACACCTGAAATGAAGCAAGCTTTATGAAATCTGATGACCAACATGACATCTGGACAGATTGCAACTCATTTGCATAAACATGACATCTGGACAGAGTGCAGCTCATTTGCATAAACATGACATCTGGACATTGCCTGTACAAAAACTCAGATACAGTTTTGCAAACTTTCCCAGTGATTCCTACTCAGTTGGAGATGAGTAATAAAGGGAGTTTCCTTTGTGTTTTTGTGTCAGGCAGGCAGGGCACTGAGGTGGGCAGTTTTCTTGAAGAAGGGAGTGGGTTATTAAACAGGCAGTAATGTACACTGCTCGAATTCTTTTATTAAACAGGCAGTAATGTAAGCACTGCTCGAATTCTCTTATTAAACAGGCAATAATGTAACTCAGTGGTGCACAAAGTGTGGGGGGCGCGGAGAGTCAATAATAAGATTGAGCTAAATGCATAAATGTTAACAAACACATTCTTAAGTTTAGAAATATGTAAAAAAAAAAAAAAAAAAAGTTTTAGCATCGTATGCAGAGGAGGCAGAGAAGCCAAATCAAACACTTCAGGGCGGGGGGCTCATTTGCACGTCAGCTTCAGATTTAGCTGGCAAAATGCATTTTTATTTTGTGAAAACCCAGATTCATTTTTTCAGATTTAATTGGTGAACGATAATGTTTTTCAGTTGTATCTGTTAGGCCAATGTTGAATCGCCAAGTGTAAAAAAAAAAAAAAAAAAAAAATTAATTCACATACAGACGTGCTCAAATTTGTTGGTACCCTTACAGCTCATTGAAATAATGCTTCATTCCTCCTGAAAAGTGATGAAATTAAAAGCTATTTTATCATGTATACTTGCATGCCTTTGGTATGTCATAGAATAAAGCAAAGAAGCTGTGAAAAGAGATGAATTATTGCTTATTCTACAAAGATATTCTAAAATGGCCTGGACACATTTGTTGGTACCCTTTAGAAAAGATAATAAATAATTGGATTATAGTGATATTTCAAACTAATTAGTTTCTTTAATTAGTATCACACATGTCTCCAATCTTGTAATCAGTCATTCAGCCTATTTAAATGGAGAAAAGTAGTCACTGTGTTGTTTGGTATCATTGTGTGCACCACACTGAACATGGACCAGAGAAAGCAAAGGAGAGAGTTGTCTGAGGAGATCAGAAAGAAAATAATAGACAGGCATGGTAAAGGTAAAGGCTACAAGACCATCTCCAAGCAGCTTGATGTTCCTGTGACAACAGTTGCAAATATTATTAAGAAGTTTAAGGTCCATGGAACTGTAGCCAACCTCCTAGGCGGCCGCAAGAGGAAAAATCGACCCCAGACTGAACAGAAGGATAGTGCGAATGGTAGAAAAAGAACCAAGGATAACTGCCAAAGAGATACAAGCTGAACTCCAAGGTGAAGGTACGTCAGTTTCTGATCGCACCATCCGTCGCTTTTTGAGCGAAAGTGGGCTCCATGGAAGAAGACCCAGGAGGACTCCACTTTTGAAAGAAAAACATAAAAAAGCCAATGCATATTGACAAGCCACAATCCTTCTGGGAGAATGTCCTTTGGATAGATGAGTCAAAACTGGAGCTTTGTCAAGTCACATCAGCTCTATGTTCACAGACGAAAAAATGAAGCTTTCAAAGAAAAGAACACCATACCTACAGTGAAACATGGAGGAGGCTCGGTTATGTTTTGGGGCTTCTTTGCTGCGCCTGGCACAGGGTGCCTTGAATCTGTGCAGGGCACAATGAAATCTCAAGACTATCAAGGCATTCTGGAGCGAAACGTACTGCCCAGTGTCAGAAAGCTCTGTCTCAGTCGCAGGTCATGGGTCCTCCAACAGGATAATGACCCAAAACACACAGCTAAAAGCACCCAAGAATGGATAAGAACAAAACATTGGACTATTCTGAAGTGGCCTTCTATGAGTCCTGATCTGAATCCTATCGAACATCTATGGAAAGAGCTGAAACTTGCAGTCTGGAGAAGGCACCCATCAATCCTGAGACAGCTGGAGCAGTTTGCTCAGGAAGAGTGGGCCAAACTACCTGTTAACAGGTGCAGAAGTCTCATTGAGAGCTACAGAAAACATTTGATTGCAGTGATTGCCTCTAAAGGTTGTGCAACAAAATATTAGGTTAGCGGTCCCATCATTTTTGTCCATGCCATTTTCATTTGTTTTATTATTTACAATGTTATGTTAAATAAAAAATCAAAAGCAAAGTCTGATTTCTATGAAATATGGAATAAACAATGGTGGATGCCAATTACTTTTGTCAGTTTCAAGTTATTTCAGAGAAAATTATGCATTCTTCGTTTTTTGTGGAGGGGTACCAACAAATTTGAGCACGTCTGTATGTATTTGTTAGAAACCCAGATTTAAATGCTGACTCGCCAAGTCTAAAAAAAGATTTCTAGATTGATTTTAAATGCTGAATTTTTTCTACATGTTTTTAACATTTATAAATGTATGGAAATAAAAGGTAGCGGCACATAAAAAGTTTGCACACCACTGATGTAAACACTGGTTGAATGGAAACATTAGGGTTATTGTGGTTGTGGTATTCTTTACATGGGAAGGAAAATTACACAGTAAAACTTCTTACACATCTAATAGAAATGGTATAAGGTAGTTATCATAGTTTCATAGTCTTTATTTAACATGATTAAATGAGACTCACTGCTCAGCTTGCTACTATTGAATTAGATCACACTACTTTACTGTAATCAGATGAAATGTCTGCAATAACCTCCAGTCATTTTTTCACAGTGATTAAACGTTTTAATAATAAGGTGGAAACATCAGGATTCTTGATCCATAGCCCAGACTCTATCCAATCAAGCATTGCTGGATCAAGTTGAAAAGGTTGATGAAAAGTATAGTATGAACCAGTGGAAACTGATCTGTTGAGTCATCTGGTATCTATGATAAATCCTAATGAGATCATACCGAATTGTGATAGAGATATACTGAGTGGATGTCCGTAGTCGTGATCAAGATTTAAGAAAAGTTTGGGAACGAGAAGAGGGTCAACCCGTCTTAGCACAAATTTGCCCCTACTTTAAGTCATCGAATTTATTGTCTTCAAAATGGTATCCAAAAAAGGAATGTTGGTCGCTAATTACTGCAAGGACATTTTGCTTAATTTTTCCAGATGTTGTTTACTCACATATTAGTAGCACGTATAATTAGCAAGTTTTATAAACTGGCTTTGTCAATTTAATTTCGGGCAGAAGCTCCTTTTGAATTTTCATCAATAAATAAACAAAAAGGCTTCCAACAACTGCTTTGAAGTGTTTCCAATTCTTTTTTTTTAAAGTGGACCCATGTTGTTTTAAATACAACAACCCATATGATATTATCTGGCATGCACAGATCCCTTCCACATGTCTTCTGTTTCAAACATAGCTGTACATTTTCCTCTGTTTCAACAGAAGCCAAATGGAAAATGTCTTGTGAAGCCGTTATTTCTGCAGACGTTCATTATTAATATTAATATTATTATTATTAGTAGTATTAATATTAACTCGGAGACAGGAACTCAACGTACAAGACTTGTTGGTAGCTTGAAAGAGATTTTTTGCAGACCAAGATGATTTTAAACATGTTGCTAAAATACAGTATATAATGTAACTAATCTATGCCTAATCTAAAGCATTTTCCCATCTATACTGATCAATCGGCATTCTCGTGCTGCTGTTCTTCAACCACTGTGATCAACACTTGTCTCCTGCAAACACGAGTTCTCATTACACAGTACAGACACACAATCCGTGGGAACTCTCACCCGATCGATGTAGTGTCAGCAGATGTTTACATTGAGAGAAGCAAATGAACATACGACTCAAAAGATGCAGGGTGTAAACACATTCTGGAGACTGCCAGGTCACAAGCTGATACAACCCTACACTAGAGCTTGATGTTCTACATAATGCGTATTTAACTGCAGTGCTTCGTCATCACATTTATTATAAAATGTTCTGTAGCAAAAAAAAAAATAATTAGCATCAATTGAGTACAATACGCAGGAGCAAGTTGCATTAAGTTTGGTCTTTTTACTAGTAATGATAAGCTATTGGAATTCATTTTATAGCAGTTATTTGTAGTTATTATAAGAAATTAACAAGAACATTGTTTGGATGTTATTCCTATAATATTAAATTGAAAGTCGTTTGTATGTGCCTCGATTATTTACCCTTCTTGAGCTTGTTGTGTCAAGGCTGTGATGTGGGTAAACTGTGGCCCAACCATTTATCACAGCAGGTACAGGTCTTAATAAAGTGTCCAGGCAGTGATTTCATTTAAATAAAAATAAGAAATGTAATACCAGCGCACTAAACTCGCTCTCAAGAATAGTTCAGCTTAGAAGTGTGAAACAAACAATAAAAAAAAAATCCCAAAACGCAAGCAAATTGAACAAATGTACTGCTTTTAACTATGTCACCATTTTTTTGTTTGGTAATGTGATATTACATTCCTGTTTCTCACTTGAGAGTGTGGTGAAAATCTTTGCTTGGCCTTACTAAATCTATTTTTCAGACTGTCACTTAGTTGGGCTGGTGTCGCCCTCGGATGTTTATGTGGCCCGAACACTTGAACTCTGATGTTTCTAATCACAACACTACCTCCTGGCAGCCGTTCCACATTAAATCCCTCTCTGGACCTTTCACCTTGGTCCTCCTTAATTCATTCTGTAAAAACAGCTTAATGAGGGGTTTACTGGCCCAATTGGAAGTTTTATGAAATCCTATTAGTGGGCTTGAGAGTGGGGAGTGGAGGGGGTGCCTGAAGGAAACAATTAGCCAAAGTGACTTTAGTTTAGTTGGCCTTGAGCCACAGTCTTTGGAAGTAAAGTATTTCCAGATTCTATTTTGTTTTAGTCCGACAAATGCTTGTCTTGTTAGCTAGTATTTATGCCTTTGTACATTCAGCAGTTGTTGTGGTCTACTGTCTGTTTATCCACTTTGCTTCTTAGGATTAGCAAGGTAATTCTTCAATAGTGTTGTTTAATTTTGTATTTTATTAAGAATGGTGGTAATCAGAATGCAACAACAAGACCACATTTCAGTCATTTTAATAACCTTTACTTTAAAACATTTCAATACTGAGTTTGTACTGTGTCCAAGGCAACATTCAGAATATCTATATTCTTGAGAGGGGTATCTCTGCATTCTTGTAAAGCACACGTACTGTAATGGTACAAATGGTAAAATGAACATTTGTTGTATTATGCATAACCCAGATATTACACAGCATGTTGCTTTCATGGTTAACTGATTTAGCATGACTGACCATTGCCAGACCATGTTTGGTATATGGCACTACAGAAAGACCACAGAGTTTCAGAATATGGCCGTACTTCACAACCAGTGATTGTAATGCTGTGAATATCATGCAACAATTATAAACTGCAATGGTACCATGATTACTGAAGATCTGGGATGTGTCCGTCAGTATGTCAGACATTTTTGCATGGGTGTGCTATACAATCAATGTAGGATGGTTATAAACTTTTTCATTACGTCCATATCCAGTATAATTTAGTATTTACAGAATGGTGGAAATATAAGCTACTAACAGTAACATCTTCCTCCGAGGAGCTTTTCTGCTAAATTCTTTCTTGATCAATTATTCACTGTTTTGTGTGCCTGGAACAGTTTTAGCTCAGTCTGATGCTGCAGTGTGTATTAAATCTAAATGCTTTGTAGATCCAACGCAGTGTCAGGTAGGATCCTACAATGGAGGGTTTTGACTGCAGAGAGAACAGTATGATGAGAGCACTGATTAGACAAGTACCTGGAGTGGAATGTGCACAGCTGAATCATGAGCTCATTCCAGTTAGTTTGTACATCCCATTAATCACTCTGTCAGTGGCAACATGCTTGCAGTTTCTCTGAGCCTTGTTAACTGTTTAAGCACCCGCATACTTGGACAGCCAGAACTGAAAGGTTTTCTATAGACATGTGGATTAATCGTGACACATCTTTCACATTAACAGCCCACTAGGTAATAAATCATGTTTTTAGGTGAAAAGTTACTAAGTTTCCAGATAATTGCCGATTCCCTGGATAGAAAATGTGTAAGCGTGAATCCGAAACTGAGGCATGTAATGAGAGATCAAGAAAGACAAAAAGGTCCAGTTCATGTGTGCAATACTAACTCTTTTGTCTTTACAAGTTCAACATAATGATTCAAAAGTGTTACTTTAATTATCTGGCTGGATAAAAGTATGGATTTACATTTTTCCTTGATCAGTTTTTTTCTATATGCAAAGCTAAAAGGAGGTGCATCACAAATGCTTTAATCATGTGTCTGGAGTTTAGTAATGATAAAGAAAATCCATTGATAATGGTTATATTTCCTATTTTATTATTATGATTATGCTTGATTCTAAATCTGTCTCTAAAGTCTTCAAATATACATTAATATACATTAGCTGTTCAGTCTGTGCCCCCTGTGGCCATGGAGAGAAGCTATTAAATGACAACAGTAATTCAACGTGGAACAGTATTCCCTAGCCTAGTTCATACCAATCCCTAGCAGTATGTTCCATTTCATGAAATTCAAGAGAACGGACAAACATATACAAACAATTATTATAAAACCAAGGTTTAATTTGTAGGTTTCATTTTTTAACCATTTTTGTTAATTAAAACCTGGAGTAAATGCTCTGAAAAAATACAGTGATGTTACATCACAAGATTGGAATTGGAATAGTTGTATAGGGTCACTAAGGTCTGTTCATTTGATCTAATTATCAGTGGATTTAATGTGCCGTCGTTAAAATCAAATTTTCACAGACAGAAAGAAACTGAAGAGACTAGCATGAACTGTGGTTGTTTGATTTTCATAACCTTGGGACCTTTTATACATTTCTCAAACAGTGGCAGCATTTAGATCTGAACCCATTCAGATCAATTGAATAGACCCCACTGTAGTAACTTGGAAGAAGTCACTGCCATTGATATGTAAAATCTTTCTTTAGGAAAAAAAGTCAATTTCTGCAGAAGCAAAAGTTAAGTGAATGTGCGTCAAAACAGCGTGTGTGTTTTCTCTTTTTTTTTTTTTCAAATGTTCTTTAAAACAATCAATAACTTAGACACTGAAAGACACCATTCAGTTCAGCTGAGCGGAGCAGGACAGTTAAATTAAAATAGTGTTAAACGATTAAAGCAATACAGAAGGGCAGCTGGTAAGGATCAGCACAAGTTCTACATACCCAATTTAATAAAGGAATTTCGCTTTTTATGGCATTCAGCATTTTTTCATAAATACATATATTAAATATAATAAAACGAATAAGGCCACAACACTTAAAAGTAGAATATTGCTAAATTTGATCCCAATTTTTACATTATCATTTGTTTTCAATTTCATTGGTTAATTACCTGTGTGTTGTGAAGCTGCTCTCTATTCAAACTAGAAATGGGAGTTTTTCTGAACAAAAATAAGGCATCCTCTGTGGCATAATCAAAGGGAATGTCATATCAGATCGTCATTATCAGCAAAACATTGAGGGTTACTCTGCAAATATGAAGTCACTACCTCATGAGCATACAGGGTTACTCTGCAAATATGAAGTCACTACCTCAGGAGCATACAGGGTTACTCTGTAAATATGAAGTCATTACCTCATGAGCATACAGGGTTACTCTGCAAATATGAAGTCACTACTTCATTGAGCATACAGCGTTACTCTGCAAATATGAAGTCACTACTTCATGAGCATACAGGGTTACTCTGCAAATATGAAGTCACTACCTCATGAGCATACAGGGTTACTCTGCAAATATGAAGTCACTACCTCAAATGGTTTCTGAGATGCAAAGCACTGTGACACTGTGGCAGAGAGAATTACAGAATACAGCTGTGTAGCAGTCCATTAGTCCCTATATCCAGAACCCCATTTCCGCGCTCATCTTGGGTCACAGTGTGAAGTTGGCTGCTGAAATGGTTAATGAGATATGACCAGTGGTAGTTGAGGGGAGAGGTTTGCAAATGCATACAAGCTGCCCTCACAGGGAGGCTTTCAAAATAATAAAAGCCAGCTAGATGATTAAGAGGCCTGAGACAGAATCTTAACAGGTAATGACTGCTTGGACTGGTATTCATGCTATTATGAACTCAAACACTGTGATGAACTAAGCAGATTGTATGTGAAACAAGGCTCTAGTATTAGATAATGATTGCTGAACTCAAACTGTGCATATATTGCTGGGATTCAATTTCCCTTGCAGGAATTAATATGTACAATTGGATTACGATGCAATGAAATGAAAGACACTAACTGACCTTTTGATTGGCATCACCTGTTGTGTTTTTTGTGACCAAGATAATAGGGCTGGAATTAGACACAAGCATAACATAATACTGTAATTGCATATAAAATACACTTTTTTGGATATGTACCAAAGAAGTAAAGCAATGCTCTGTAAATGCTTGGTACTTAATATTATTTATTTGTTTATTTAGCAAATGCCTTTATCCAAGGCGACTTACAGAGACTAGGGTGTGTGAACTATGCATCAGCTGCAGAGTCACTCACAATTACATCTAACCCGAAAGACGGAGTACAAGGAGGTTAAGTGACTTGCTCAGGGTCACACAGTGAGTCAGTGGTTGAGGTGGGATTTGAACCAGGGACCTCTTGGTTACATGCCCTTTTCTTTAACCACTGGACCACACAGCCTCCTATATAGTTCACCCTTTCTATAACAAACTTAAAGCTGAACTTTTATTCAAAATCAATCTGACGAATCGTTTCAAAGTGTACCAAATCTTAATCCAACATGCAAGAATCCCAAACTGAGTTTTTATTCCAAATCAACCCTACATGAAAAGGTAATCAGATCCTCAATATTTTTTTTTTCTTTTTTTGAATAAATTTTGCTTTGCCGCATGGTTGCTGAACAAGCCAAAGCTTTGTTGCAACATAAAATGATTTTTGTTTCGGAGGCATAGTTACACAGCGCGCATTTCTTATTAAGACAAAAGAGTTGACTTCACTGTGGAGGTGGCATCATCCTGTGCATACAGACCGAACCGTGTATCTCTGCAGACTGGATCCTCCAGCTGTGCAGTCAGGCGTGCGCAGCTTTTAATAGACGTCATCATTATACTGTTGAAGGCAAGCTCATTCATCTGAACACCCCATTCACATGATCACATCATACCTTATCGTAATACAGCCCTCATTCATCTGAACACCCCAATAACATGATCACATCGTACCTCATCGTAATACAGCCCTCATTCATCTGAACACCCCAATCACATGATCACATCGTACCTCATCGTAATACAGCCCTCATTCATCTGCACACCCCAATCACATGATCACATCGTACCTTATGGTAATACAGCCCTCATTCATCTGAACACCCCAATCACATGATCACATCGTACCTTATCGTGATACAGCCCTCATTCATCTGAACACCCCATTCACATGATCACATCGTACCTCATCGTAATACAGCCGATGGAAACGTCATAAGACCCCCATCAAATGATTACTATTAACAATAACAATAAATGTAACAAAGCAAAAATGTTAATTTTACATAACCTATGTATTTTTGTCTTATAAATTCAAACTTCAAAGAAATGAGATAAAATAATTCCACGGATACCAACACACTCTTTGTAGGATGTAAGATATTTAGTTGCAATTTAGTTTAAGTCAGAGCAATATCATTTTAAATACTGCCCTTTATTTTCCAAAGACTAGTTTTACGGTCTTTGACATGAAATACCTGTGTATGCATGATGTCTGCATGTCATTCAGTGTGTTTACATACACATAAGAATTCTGATATTTTTCGGAAAACTAATATCGATATCAAAAGTCATGTAAACAGTTTTATTCCGAAAGTCAGTTTTCGGAAAACAGCACCTAGAAATTTCCGATTAAATTTTGAAAACTAACAACATTTTTATCATGTAAACACACTTTTCGGAAAACTTATTTCCGATAGCGTACTGCACATGTGCAAACTTTGACCTTCATTCCTGCACGTGGACAGAGAAAATGATAATAATCTCTAGTCAGTCTGCATGCATCCATTTGTCTAGTTCAGGATAAAGTAATGCATTTGTTAAAGTCCGTATGTATTTGTTAATAGCCCATACTGAAGCAGCAAATGTTTTCCAGCTTTAAAATGACATAATAATTTAAAATAATGTCTGCAAAAGAAACTGGTAATATAGAACAGGATGAGCTGTTGGACAAGTTGATTGCACATTTTGGGAAATCTGAATAGAGGTACAGGATAGTAATCTTTGAATTTAAGACCTGACACTTCGATAAAGCACTTGAGTTATTGGGTTGGTCTCCATTCTGTCACAGAAATGTCCGGTCTGTTCAAATCGTACTTAGGCTACTTTGCATGCGAAAATATCCTGCGTTTTCCGAAAACTTCAATCCATGTATACAGTTGAATTCTAATTAGATTTTCTATCCTTAATCATGTAAACACAGAAAAGTGACGTTTTTAGAAAATCAGTTTTCTGATTCAGTTTTCTGAAAACATTAGTTTTCGGAAAACTCTTTGTCATGTAAACATACTGACTGACTGCATAAATATATATTTTATTTTTGATTTATTCATTATAAGTAGACATTTTGAAACAGTGTTGATGAAGATTATTATTATTTAAACACAGATGACTGTAGTACACGATTGCAATAGGAATGTCAGACTATATGGTAATATGCACATCACTGTGTGCATTATTACATATTACACCGTGTAACAATTTTTTTTTTTTTTTTTTTGGTTCCTGGGTAGTAAGTGTTATTTCCTAATTGCTTATGCCTCAAAAGTATAGAAAATGGCTATTATTCCCCACAAACTTTGCTTTTGTGACCAGGACAGTTTTTTTTTGAAATTTACCTATTTTCCAGAACATTCCAGATAGATTCAGTCCTGAGTAAACTTGGAGTAACTTCTAGAACTTTCTAGAACTTTCCAGTAATATAAATAGTAGTATAAATACAGGGGCCTTAAGCCCACCAGTTCAGTTTAGTTTCAGCTGCCTAAGTGGATACATATCTGCATTTTTCTGAGATGGCATCAAGAGGCTGCAAGCATCCGGCAGACGCATTTTGTTATGTCTGCGGCCAATTTATCAAGACAAGAGCGAAAAAGTACTCCGTGGAAGCATCTGCTAAGATGTGTGAGGCCTACAAGGCATATTTCGGCGTGCCTGTCGGGGATCAAGACAAACCCTGGGCACCTCATTTCACCTGCGAGCACTGCAAAAAAACTCTGGAAGGTATATAAAAATGTAAGTCTGACATACAAACAGACAGATGCCATAACAGTATACCCAGATTGTCAGTATCTTGTGCTAAACAAATCCCCTTACCAAGCAAGGATTGTATTACAACTGGATAAGCAGTACTCCAGATAGAGAATATGTGAAAGTGGCCCACAAATAGATGGACAGGCACCTCCATTATACCCCAAGCTGCAGCAATGTATTGGTTATTTATTTAGTTTAGTTATTTTACTAGATTTAACGGGTCATGTAAACCTTATGAAGTGATTATAGAAAAAATGAAACTAATTTGAACTCTGGATTTCATGTTGTTTTTGCCAGTTGTTTGATACAGATGTTCCTGAGCGGTGAGCACATTTTTGTTGCCTGCGTGCAGTACTTTACACTTTTCTTTATTAAATGTCATTTGCCATGTGTCTGCCCAGTTCTGAATGCTGTCTAGATCATTTTGAATGACCTTTGCTGCTGCAGCAGCGTTTGCCACTCCTCCTATTTTTGTGTCGTCTGTAAATTTAACAAGTTTGCTTACTATACCAGAATCGAAGTCATTAATGTAGATTAGAAATAGCAGAGGACCTAATACTGATCCCTGTGGTACAGCACTGGTTACCTCTCTCCATTTTGAGGTTTCTCCTCTAATCAGTAGTTTCTGTTTTCTACATGTTAACCACTCCTAATCCAAGTGCATGCATTTCCTTGAATCCCTACTGCGTTCAGTTTGAGAATTAATTTTTTATGCGGGACTTTGTCAAAAGCTTTCTGGAAATCTAAAAAACCATGTTGTATGCTTTGCAATTATCCATTGTCGATGTTGCATCCTCAAAAAAATCAAGCAGGTTAGTTAGACACGATCTCCCTTTCCTAAAACCATGCTGACTGTCTCCCAGGATACTGTTACCATATAGGTAATTTTCCATTTTATTATTATTTGTTTATTTAGCAGACGCCTTTATCCAAGGCGACTTACAGAGACTAGGGTGTGTGAACTATGCATCAGCTGCAGAGTCACTTACAATTACGTCTAACCCGAAAGACGGAGCACAAGGAGGTTAAAAGACTTGCTCAGGGTGACACAGTGAGTCAGTGGCTGAGGTGGGATTTGAACCAGGGACCTCTTGGTTACAAGCCCGTTTCTTTAACCACTGGACCACACAGCCTCCTAAATAAATAACCAATTTTGGATCTTATTATAGTTTCTATAAGTTATAAAGCAACCAAAAAACTTGGTTTCATCTCTAAGGGTTACTGTAGAATATTGCTTTGCTATTGTACCTTGGTTTCATCTCTAGGGTTACTGTAGAACATTGCTTTGATATTGTACCTTGGTTGCCAGAGTTGTGTCTTTTGCAGTATCTACTGTATGTTGTTAGAGAGACTTGATTCATCATTTCTTATCAGCATTCAATACTGGTCTTCCATTTGGACTATTGTTAAACCATAAAAAGATTAACCATTTTTGGAGTTTATTGTTAATTGTTAAGGTATTCAAATGTAATAAGTATTTTGTAGTTTCCGTCCCTAAAACGTTGTTTTTAAATGTAGGCCTATGTCAACTGTCTGTAAGTATCAGTAATAAATGAATGAAGTAAAAATAATAAATCAGATATTATTTATCACAAATATTAACTAATTAAAACATTGTTGTCTAGAACATCTGTACTCCTAAACTATGTAAAATAAAAAAAAGTAATGCAAAGAAATGTACTAATACGAAAGACTACTTGAATGTAATGTTGGAGTTTATTTCTGGATTTGTGTGGCAAAGTGGTTTATAGTGTGCAGGTGCAGATGACCAAAGAACAAGACAATTGTAATCCAGGTGCAAAGGTTTGTTTTTATTTGTTTTTGTCCAGTGCCTGATGGCAAAACAAACAGTAAATAATAATGCTGGTAAGTAATACAGCAGCGTGTATTACTTACGTTATAATCCCCTGGTTAGTCCTGAAATAATAGTCCTATTATTGTATCCCCACATTCACAACAATACAGGTCCTTCCGGGTCACTTCATAATAACCAAAACGCAGGAACAGATAACATCGCTTTGACCCCTATTTATACCATCACTCATGACCCCTTGGTAAACAATTGCAGCTGCTCCTCCAATCCGCGGCTGCCACATAATTTCCCTTACGGGTCGATGAGTTAATGTACCGAAGCTCCGCCCCTTTTCTAAATGACTGACTTCCTTTTAACCCTTGGAATGAAGTGTCAGGCCAAGTAGTCCAGGGTACTCTGTTCCCATTACTTAGCAACCTCACAGGCTGGGAGGGAGATTTACCACCAAGAATCATTGTCTTTCTGTCACAATTGGTAACTCTAATGGGTGCTTTTTTAAATATGGGTATCTTGTAAGTTTTTGTTTGTAAGATACTGTGGCAAAAGTTTAGCATCTTAATTAAAATCTTTCTGTGATCAAATTGTCTGTCACATTGAGTTTTATACACAACCTGTGTCTCTTTAGTGTAGTCCACTGCCCAGGCAGGTAGCTGAAATGATCTTAACATCATTGTTAATGCAAATAACTTTTCTTTTTGCATAGCAAAGTGAAATAAAGCATAGTGAAAGCATGATAAAGCATAGGTCAGCATTGTAAAGCACAGAGAGGAATGGTAAACCATATTAATAAATATGGCAAACTATGGTAAATGCATAGTATAACCATAGGAAAGCAGGTAAAACTGCTGTGGTAAACTTGTATAAGGGTGTTACTACAGACACAAAACAAAAGCTTCTTTATTTATATCATTATATTTCAAACTTCTCTTGTAAGCAGCACATGTTTTTGTAATAACTAAGGCTCTTTGTGATAGCTATGGCCGCACCATAATCTGGAATCCAAAACCTTGTTAGAAGTACATCATTGAAATGCGTATTATGCTTATCTGACCTTCTGGCAAATAAAAGTTGGTAAATGAATGAACAGTTGTAACTGCTGAACTGGCTGTTTCAGCTAGGGTCAATAAAAGCAGAGAAGTACCCGAGACAAGCGATTATTGATTGGTGCAATAAAATGGTGCCATGAGGTACATACACAGCCTTGGTAGTAACTGCTTCACTGTGACACAAGATACAGTACTTGTATACTCTAGTGCTCCATCGAAAGAAAGCCTTTGTTTTCATTGTTTTGAAAGGATCATAAACCTAACCAGTTGTTGTGTAGCAAATATCTCTGTGCCATTGTTACTGTGTGTAAATGTTGACAAAGCAAACATGTAATGATAGATCTTCAATTGTATCTATCAGTGTTTCTGTGTGTGTGTGATTTACTACAGCAAAGATCATACTAAAAAAAAAACATTCCAATTACTGAAACCATTATATTGGTACTAAGTAAAGTTCTATTTCAACTCCAATTATATTGGTATAAATTAAACCCTTCTCCAAGGTCCCAAGTGTTTGAGCCAATAATTGGGTTAATTGCTGGTTTATTTTCTATATGTGTAATATAGGGGCCAGGTTCGTTATAGCCGAAGGTTCGTTATAATGTAGGGCGTTATAGCCACGGTGTACTGTATTATTATGTATATACTGTTATTTAAATGGTCTGACTGGCAGTTGTATGTGTGACATGCTATGTAAATGTATTGTGGTTTGTTCTTTTTTCTGCTATGTACTGAACAGTGCTTTGCGATACTTTTGTATAAAAAGCACTATATAAATGCAATAAATATAAATATATTGCAATTTTATTAGCATGTCAATGCATTTTAATTTCAGAAATCACATTATTCATAGAATTCTAATTACATTTTAAATCAAATGGCAACATATTTCTATGTGATTAAAAACAAGTATTATTACAATTTATAAATCAACACCCAAAATAATATTATATGAATATAAAATCCCTTTCCTCCACTTTGTATGGATGACACATCAACTTACATATCATCAGGAATCATTACTATAGACACTATACACATTCCTTTGAATTGGCAGAAATGCTTCGGGACTAAGACAAAACTGCTGTTAAAATCCAATCAAGTTCAGATGTAACTGTAGGGCAACAGTCTTCTGACAGAGCCCCTTGTTACAGTTCTATAACAAATATTTTTGCATAGGGTTCTGAACACCAGAGGATATATCTGTTTTTTTAAATAAAAAAAAAAGAAAAACAGCTGTTTTTTACGCCACTCTGTATCTCAAAAAATATTCAACCAAATGCTACCACATTCACAGGGTTTGTTGAGCCTGCCAATCCGACCACACATAAAAATGTTCATACATATTGGTGGGGTTTTACCCCCTTTTGAGCTGGTTGTAAAATCAACTTTAAACAGTACCTTCGTTCAAACCTTAACTATGTCTGTGCATATTATGTATTATTTAGTATTTATATTATGTATTATGTTTTGAAGGATGAGTGAAAACCTGTCCGCCATTATTTGTTATTGTTTTTAAATACCTCGTGAGAATGCTTGACTGTCGGCTAGTAATTATTGAATTAACTGACAGTCACACATATTTATTAAACTCGTGCAGACTATGGCCTAGGGGTTAATAAGATAATTAATATCCAGTTAATCCCTCGGCCATAATATAAAAGGGATGGGTTGTCCAGAGGAGAAAAGAAACAAGTAAGAACCGATACAAAGAAAATAATTGCTACTCGTGCTGGAACAACATGCACGATACTTGTTATAAGTATTATTTGTTTGTCTATTTGTTTTGGCCACCACTCTGTTTTGTTTGTAAAAATGTTTGTCTTTTGTTAAATCTTTATTTTACAATAAACTGGTGCATCAGCGCATTTATTCATACCTTGCAGTCCTGACCATCCACCAGCCATCCGTGTCACACGTGGGGTCAGAGCAGTGGGATAGGAACAGTACTGCGGGTACACATTTTTTGAGAAAATGTATATTTTTTTTGTGGAAAATGGGATGGGAGGAAGCCATGGAGCCATGGCATAACTGCCAGAGGGAGTTGAAGGAAGGAGGAGCGCCATGGTGCCTCTCCTGCCTGGAGTATGGCCACTTCCCGGACGTATGCCCCTACGAATACCCTCTCTTTGTGCAGGCCTTCGATCGGGCTGAGGTGGAAACTGAGGAGGAGTGGCTCTGTCTGAAGGCCCAGGGACCAGTCCAGAGAAGGAAAGGGAGGAACAGCTGTTCCCAGAGTCAAGCCAGGAAGCCAGTGCCAGCTCCAGAGCCACCGCAGTTGTGTCCCATCTGCGGAGGTTGGCACTTTGTGGCCAACTGCCGCCTCCTCCAGAGGGAGGGGGAGGGGGAGGAGGAGGAGAAAGAGAAAGAAACAGATACAGCGGAAGAAGCCCCTTTGTCGCACCTAAGGCTGCCAAGCCTGCACCTCCTAGGGCTGCCGAGCCTGCACCGCATGGGGAGGCCTGCTCACCATCGCCTGGGGAGGCCTGCTCGCCATCGCCTGGGGAGGCCTGCTCGCCATCGCCTGGGGAGGCCTGCTCGCCATCGCCTGGGGAGGCCTGCTCGCCATCGCCTGGGGAGGCCTGCTCGCCATCGCCTGGGGAGGCCTGCTCGCCATCTCTTGGGGAGGCCTGCTCGCCATCTCTTGGGGAGGCCAGCTCGCCCTTAGTGGACTTTATTTGCAATTCTATTTAATATACCCATTTGTTCTGGTAACATCTGTATCCATTGTGTTTCCAAAAAAAACATTGGAATAACAGGTCTATATAGATTTCAGTGTGTTAGCAAACATCATTCTGAGACGTCCTACTTTGCAAAGCACTCTGTCCCACTATAACTGAATCGCCAGATAATGTGGGCAGGGGATCTTCATGCAACACATTGCAGAGTGTTACTTTTAAACAGCAAACTGTCTTTTAGTTCTTCACAAACAAGGGTCACACAATGAGTCAGTGGCTGAGGTGGGATTTGAACTGGGGACAAGCTCTTTTGGTTACAAGCTCTTTTCTTTTACCACTGGACCACACAGCCTCCTGAATTAAATACAATGTAACGATTTTCTATAAAAGTTGGACTTTACTGTGGTAAAACTAGGAAACAGTCTAGTAGACAAATATTTTGGTAGAAGTCTTTATCAATGTCTTTATTGTTACAACCAGTAAAGAGATTGATAAAGCCTACTCTATATGAAATATTTGTCTGCTTGACTTTTTTTCTTGCACTTTTGCTTCTGATTTACTGTTTAAAGTTATCAATAAACAGTTTATATTAAATGTCCCAGTTTAGCTGAGTTCACTTTATTCATGTACCAGTGCTAATGCTTAATGACATCTGGGTGATTTTTAAAGCATTTTATTCATGAAACGGTGTTTAAAACATCTCATAAGTGCATGAGTACCAGGATGTAACATGGAATGCTACACTTTAATTGTATATTGGCCTTTTAAAGAAAGCTGCAGTTTACAAGTAAAGGGATGAGTGTTGATACATGTTTTTATAATCAGCATTAATTTACAATTCCATTACCTGCTGTTGTAAAATGTGTGCTGTATTTTATGTTGTGGGTACATATGGTCTGATTTAAATTGTTTAATTAAAAGAGCATTATTGGTACACAAACTTCTTATTTTGATGTGAAAGTACTAAAATGTGTCTAAAAATGTGGTTGGGTTGTTTCTTGCTAACTTACACTAACACTAACAGTTTTTTTTCCTAACACAATGGTTCACACTTTGCAAAACAAGCAAATCGGAGCCAAGATGTATTTACTGTATGATTATTATCAAAATAGTTTATTACATTAAGGACAACAGTTTGTGTTATAAACTCACTGTAGCAGGGTGATTGCCCTGCACGTGTATTTAGTGTGGATATAATTTGTATGGGGAAATGGGTTTATTGTGTGTCGTTTTGGAGTTGATTTATTTAATTGAATTATTGTTTTACAGACGGGCGCTCGATTGAGACTTGCTGCCTGCTAGGCTTGGTTGAGGGGAAGGGCAGCAAGTGATTGGCTGTGCTGGACCTCAATCAGCAGGTGGGCGGGTCTTGACCGAGTGTCCGTCAGTTCAAAAGCATCCGCGGGAGATGGTTCGAGGCGACTGCAATGCCATGTCAGAGGGGAGCGGCGTATACTCGGGAGGAGAGGGTCCGCGCTGCAGGAACGACAGCTACGCAACCCTGAGACTGCAAGCGGTGCTTGTGAAGGCAATGCCCAGCCAAGGCCGTATGAAGCAGCACGAGTCGTTGTATGAATACCGGCTCATGAGTAGGTTAGTTAGGGGATTGTGATCCCATGTGATGTATAGCGAGGGTTACGTAGTGTAGCCGGTTCCTGGAGCGGGACGCCTCGTTTTAAGGCTAGCGCTCGCCCTCTGGGGCACCTTTTATTTGTAGTTTTTGTACTGTGTTTTATTTTGCCTTTTGTACAGCTTGCTGTATGTGTCCTCTGTGCGTTACCATGGCTGGTAACGTCACATGACCACCTTTACTTTATTTTCTGTTTGTTTGTTAATAAATCCTGCGCGCCTGTGCCGGCGTTTTCAACAACACCACGTCTGTCTCTCTGTAGTTTGTAAACAGCGGCTATCCACGCAAGTGACGTAAGACCCGGTCACACTCACCCATTGTGATGTTTGGGTTTTTTGCATTTATTTTTGTCGACTGAGAAAACTTTTAATTTCATACTGGAGCACTTTAGTTATCAAAACAATCCCATATTATCAGTCTACTCAATACCAATGAAATGTAAGCTTGCACTACTCTGTACTTATAAGCAAAACAAACAAACAAACAATAAAATCAGCTTGATTTTCACCTGCTTGAATAAGGCAGGAAAACAAGGAGTTTGAAGTGAAACTACTGGTGTTATTTTAATCAGATCTAGGAGTCAAAAATTCCTCTGGAATGCTATTTTATACATCAGTAAAAAGTCTTAATGTAAGGAATAGAGTGGATTTCATTAAACATACTGAGTTTAGAATTTTACATATCCTGAACACATTTTTCACATGTTGAAATGTATATCAAATACCTTTTTCATGAGGTTGTGGCACTGCTTGAGAGTGATGTATTTTTATCACATTTTTAAGTTTGTATTTGAAATGCATGTTGAAGAAAATCACATTAAAACACATGACATTATATTAAAATAACATTTATTGGATTTACATTGCTATTAAAACATGTACATTTGTTATAAACCTAAGCCTTTTGAATCCCACATTGTTTAGCAAGGATCCTGTTCTCTCTATGCAGCATCAGAGTGACTGACGGGAAAGGAAAAACTCCTGGCTTATGAAATGTGCCCAGTGCAGCATACCTGTGTCTCGGAGTGATAAAGAACTGTCCGCTATGATATCAGGGTAATCCATGGCACCAGATTATACAGTTTCTTGTCAGTGAATTCTCTCAATGCCCTGTGAGTAGTAGTGTTTGTTAAAAGTGAGACTAGGAGATATTTGAGGTTAGATTATGCTACACACACATCATATATTATGCACAATTTATGGTGAGTATTATCTGATGCATTTGAGTATATTGATGAAAGAAATTGGTCTCTTATAAATGGATCTTTAAAATCTTCAGTATTGTTCCCCTTTATTATCATTATCATTGTTAATAGTATTAATAGCATGTCGTCAGCTAAAGGAAGTTAATAACCAAAAAACCTTCCTACTGGGAAATTCCCTCCAATTACATTTTCATTCCAGGCATCCATATTTGCATAATGTAGCAATGTGTTCTGTTTATCTAAGGGAGTAATGGCAGTTGGCTATTGTACATTTTCCCCCTTATTTATAGATCTTACCAAACTGAATTTTTAATTGTCTGAGCAGAACATCAATTGAGGGTTCTTCCTCTCAAAAGGGAAATGCCATTTTTTCTTTTAAAATGGTTCAAGGTGAATCTATCCATGTCTATCTCTAGCATAACAAGAACAGCTAACATGTCTGTCAGCAATAGTCAAACCTTAGAGGGTCATTCGATCGTAATGGGGTAGAAAAAGTGGGACAGACCAACAAAAAGAAATATTTAAAAACAGGGAAAATAAAACTATCATAGTAATCTATATAGTGTCTATTTTCTGTATTTAACAGTTAAAAGGTAGTATTTCATCATCAGAGCTGGTTGATCATCATAATCCTTTTATAAAAACGTATGTAACATGGACAGAAAGAATTCCAAGTTTGAAACATTGTTGTTTTTTAAAGTTTCTAATTGTTTTATAATAAATATGGGTTAAACTAATTATTTTAATTGTGATCAAGGGCAGGAAAATAAGAAATGTATCGACTACATTACAATACATATTTGAAAAGTACTGGGACCTCTAACGTCAAGTAGATGTTTTGTTAATTACATATTTATTATACCTACACGCAATATTTGTTACCGTATATTGTATATTAATCCATAAAATTGATGAACTAAAATCTTTAGATGGTTTGTTTAAAGTCTAGTTATAACTGATGATGGTTATTTTGAGCTGGTAGTTCTTGCAGCCCTTATAATGTATGTGAGAGGAGGCAGGCACAGTTAAGAAAACAGTTAAGTTTGTCCCAGTTACAAATAAAACATTCCATAAAGTAATATAAACCAAGATATGTATTATTAAGCCTAATGTTAATAATAACTGAATACAGCCAGCCTTTTATATTGTAAATTCACGAAGCAAGCGTAAAATTAAGAGAAGAATAGCAGATACAATTGAGAAGACTAGAAGTCGCCCTGACTAACAAGGAATGCCTATGCTTCAGGAGATTGGCATGGCCAGATCTCCGAGTCAAGAAATCTGGCCCATAGAGGAAGTGGCATAGATGAAAACAAGTTGTTAGTAAAGAATACAGGGTTTGCCCCTGGCTCTGGGAGAGCATGTATGCTGCCCCCAAGGGAAACAAGTGATAGAAAACGGAGATTTGAGAAAAGTCCAGGGTTGCTCCCTGGCTCAGGGAGAGCCACCCTCTTGGAGATGAGACCGAACCGAGGCTGGGGAGCATGTATGCTGCCCCAGGGGGAACCTGGAATGATAGATTTTTAAGATAGATTTGGCCTGGGGTCTCGGACAACCTTCCTCTCAGAGGTCGAGGCCAGCTCGGCTGGGTCTCTAAGGTTGGGAAGTGAACATCACTTGCCCCCAAAAGAGGACCCCCGGCTCCCAGCATCTGTGCCACCAATGCAAAGCAGAAAGTTTATTAACAAAATATAGGTTCATTATTGATAATCAATACTACTTTAAAAAATATATATATAGCATGTAGCAATATTATATATATATATATATATATATATATATATATATATATATATATATATATATATATAAATTATTATTTAGGACTAATCTCACCCACTCAGCGGAGAGGAAAAACTCTACTTGATTTTGTATGTGTCTTTCTAAATAAATGGAGGTTTTCCTTTTGCCTCTTTGAATTTTGAGAAACAAAACATTGTTCCTTGATGTTTCAATTTCAAAGTATATATATATATATATATATATATAGTGACCGGCCGCACTCACGGTCGTTTGTCTGCCCCTATAATACAGAGACCCAGGACACAGAAATGGAGTTTAAAGCACTGACGCCCTACATTTAATACACAAAAATAAACAAAAACAAAAATAAACACCTAGCTCCTTCGGAGCTCTAAATACACATTTATGCAGGTCCCTGACTAGCTCGCAGGACGGCTAAGCCGTTTACCTGGCCTAAAACAAAAACACACAGTTTTTAAGAATACACACAGTACTCACAATCGTGACTGCTCAGAAACAGAATACATGTCTTCTGCTTCCTTCTACTCAGCAGCACAGTGCAGACTAACTGCACCTCTTAAATACCCTGCACCTGGTTCTAATTTACAATTACTTCCAGGTGCAGGGGATAATTAACAATAAAATAAATTAAACAAAACGTGCATACACACAGGTTTTATGCAGGGAGGATATTAACCCCCTCCCTGCTGTGTTACACATCCTCCCCCTCAAGTGTGCAACACTGATCGGCCATCCCAAGGCCACCTCCCTCCACCCTTAAAAGACCCCCCACCCTCAAGTCTGATTCTTTAATCTTCGGCCTTCTCCACGGGCGGGCTTGAGAGTGGGTCGGTCCCTCCGGCGCTTCCAAGAAGGGACCTAGAATTGGCGATGAGGGACCCCACCGTGGTGACAGGGGTGACTGGTGCGCCAACCAGAGACGTGGTGGGTGGTGCAGCAGGCAGAGGACTGTGGATGGGTACCGGCGTAGCGACCTCTGAACCACCAGGGGGAGCATAGCTACAGGCAGGGGGGAGCCCAAGCGACGTCTGCGTCGCAACAGCTGGGGTTGCAGGGGGAACGCAGTGGGGAACCAGGCGAGGAACTGTGCCTGGTGGATCAGACTCCTGGGCTCCAGGTCCAGTGACAGGAGGTCCAGAACCTTAGGTATGGTGTCCAGGAGCACGGGGCACGGGACCACACTGACCGGCGCCGGACGAGCTTCAGGGGCTGGAGGATGGAGCTGTGGTGGAGGTGCGCTCGTCACCTCCTATGGCTTGGGAGACAGCACCTCCTCTCTCTTGATTGTAGCCGGTGGCTCCGGAGACAGTAACGACTCCTCCTCCTCTGGCTCGGGAGACAGCAGGGTTTCTCTCGCCTGCTTCCACTTCTGGAGCATCAGCTCCAGCTCTGTTGGCTCCCGTTCTTTTATTTCCCTCTTCGCCTCTCAATCTCCTCCTGTAGTCGGCGGTTGCTCACTTGCGCCGCTGTGTTTTTGTTGATCCTTCTGATCAATTCTTTTAAATCCATTTTAATTTCTGGGTCTTTAGGGGCGCCCACACTCGCTGCTACCATATGTGACCAGCCACACTCACGGTCGTTCATTTGCCCCAATAATACAGAGACCCAGGACACAGAAATGGAGTTTAAAGCACTGATGCCCTATATTTAATACACAAAAATAAACAAAAACAAAAATAAACACCTAGCTCCTTCGGAGCTCTAAATACACATTTATGCAGGTCACTGACTAGCTCGCAGGGCGGCTAAGCCGTTTACCTGGCCTAAAAAAAAAACACACAGTTTTTAAGAATACACACAGTACTCACAATAGTAACTGCTCAGAAACAGAATACATCTCTTCTGCTTCCTTCTACTCAGCAGCACAGTGCAGACTAACTGCACCTCTTAAATAGGATATTAACTTCCTCTCTGCTGTGTTAATATATATATATATATATATATATATATATATATATATATATATATATATATATATATATATATATATATATAATTGTATTATAATATCATTAGATTTGTTGATAATTTGATCCTTTCAGACAAGATGATAAATCTTGATTTTTACAAGTCATTCACACAGCCCATTACAGGAGTCACATTGTACACTACTTCAATACTGTCTACAGGAACCAGGGACTGAGGCAGATAGGCAAGTTCCTGCTTCAAGTAATTTTTAATTAACTACATTTGGTAACTTTGTAAGGTGGTGTTTGAATTAGCTGAGTTGGTGTGTGATTAGTACCAGGTGAGTGGTTTAATTCAATAGAAGTTGATTTGCTATCTGATTGGTTTCCACGCAGTTGTTTTTTATATATTAAGCAGCCTATTTCTGCGCCAGCAAGAAGCGCCAGCAAACAGAAGAGCCTCAACAAAAGAGCCGGGAGTCTAGCTGTGGGAGTCTACAGGTAACCAGTGTCTGAGGCAAGATAGGTAATTGGTCCTGCTCCTACTAATTTTTTAATTAACTATTTAAGTATCATTATTAGTTGGTGTTTCAATTTAGGGAGGAGTGTGTGTATGTGATTTTAAACCAGGTAGTGTGGTTATTTGAATAATAGGGTGATTTGCAATTTGTAATTGTATCAGGGAGGGTGGTTTATTAACTTGAAGAGAGTTGTTTGCATTTGGATTGGTCTCCACACAGCCTCCTGTAGTGGTGTGATCCCCTTTGAAGTGTGTAAAAGTATTGTCAATAGAGTAGTTAGCAGTTGTGCCAGTCCCCTTGCAAAGTGAGGTGGAACCCATTTAAGGGTGGGCATATAATAGTGGTCAGTCTACAGGAACCAGGGACTGAGGCAGATAGGCAAGTTCCTGCTTCAAGTAATTTTTAATTAACTACATTTGGTAACTTTGTAAGGTGGTGTTTGAATTAGCTGAGTTGGTGTGTGATTAGTACCAGGTGAATGGTTTAATTCAATAGAAGTTGATTTGCTATCTGATTGGTTTCCACGCAGTTGTTTTTTATATATTAAGCAGCCTATTTCTGCGCCAGCAAGAAGCACCAGCAAACAGAAGAGCCTCAACAAAAGAGCCGGGAGTCTAGCTGTGGGAGTCCAGCAAGGGGAGGCCTGCGCTGAGACGCTGTTCCAATAGATCCAAACCTAACGGGCCTCTAGAAGAAGCTATCTACTAGTCAGGTCTGTACCCTCCACCCTACTGCTCCTACTGTGCCTTTTGTCCTGCTTGTCCTGCTATGACTGTCTCTCACATCCCTGTTCTGTCCTCCCGTCCTCGCCCCTCTGCCCTCCCTCTGCTGCTGCTCCTCCAACCCCTCTAACCTCATTTCTCTGCCTCTCCCCCCCCCACACTCTCTGGTGCACTCTGGAACTGTCACTCTTCTGCTAACAAAGCTGATTTCATCTCTGCCTTTGCCTCCCACCTCTCACTCGATTTCCTTGCTCTCACTGAAACCTGGCTGTCCCCTGATAACACTGTTACTCCTGCTGCCCTGTCCTCTCTCTCGTCCTGTCCCATACCCCGCGTCTCACTGGACGGGGAGGTGGGGACAGGTCTTCTCTCTCCCTCCTTACTCTTTTCTGTCCCTCCGATCTCATCTCACTCTCTGTCAATACCTTTGAATTTCATGCAGTCCAACTAACCTTTCCCTGTCAACTCCTGCTCATTGTTCTGTACCGCCCCCCTGGGCCTCTCACTCACTTTCTGGATGAACTCGACTTTCTACTCTCCTCCCTCCCCTCTCTGTCTACCCCGACTGTCCTGTTGGGTGACTTCAACATCCATCTCTCCAACCCCAGCCACTCTGCTGGATTCCTCCCTCTCCTTCACTCCTTCGACTTCTGTCTCTCTCCGTCCCCTCCTACCCACAAAGCTGGCCGTCAACTGGACCTCACCTTCTCCAGGGCCTGCTACCCCTCAACCCTCTCTGTCACCCCTGGACCTCTCTGATCACTATTTCATCTCTTTTTCTGTCTCTCCCCACTCCCTGCTCCTCCTACCCCCACTGTCACCTCTCGCCGTAACCTCCGATCTCTCTCCCCATCTGTCCTTGCCTCCACTGCTCTCTCTCACCTCCCTCCTATCGACTCCTTTTCACAACTCTCCGTAGACTCTGCTACCTCCACCCTCTTCTCCTCACTCACCTCCTCCCTCGACTCCCTCTGTCCCCTCACCTCCCGACCTGCTCGCCCCTCCCCTCCCCATCCCTGGCTCTCCTCTGCGCTCCGCTCGGCAAGAATCACACTGCGATCTGCTGAAAAGAAATGGAAGAGAACCAAACTCCCTGCTGCCCTAGACCTTTACCGCACTCTCCTCTCCTCCTTCTCCTCTACTCTCTCCTCTGCTAAATGTGCTTATTTCCAATCTGTAATCCAAGCCTCCACTAACAACCCACGTAAACTATTCTCTACCTTCTCCTCCCTCCTAAACCCTCCCCCCTCCTCCTCCCTCCTCTATCTCCCCTGATGACTTTGCCTCCTTCTTCTCTTCTAAAATCTCAGATATCCCAAACTCTTTAACACCTCTCCCTCCCCGCACCCCCTCCTACTCCAACCCCTACACCCACTACATCCCCTACTTACTCGCCCTCCTTCTCCACCTTCTTGCCCCTCTCAGACTCTGACCTCCTCCCCTGCTCCAGGGTCACAAACCCACCACGTGTGCCTTGTACCCCCTCCCCACTCACCTCTTTCAAGCTGCTGCTCCTGCTCTACTCCCTTCATCTCCTCCCTCCTCAACACCTCTCTACTTTCTGGTATCTTTCCTCTGCCTTCAAAAAGCCTCTATCCTCCCCTCCTCAAAAAAACCTACCGACCCCACCTCCCTCCAGAGCTACCGTCCTGTCTCCCTCCTACCCTTCCTCTCCAAAACCCTCGAGCGGACTGTACACCGCCAGCTCTCTGCTTTCCTGTCCAACCACTCTCTGCTTGACCCTCTCCAATCTGGCTTCCGCTCTGCTCACTCCACTGAAACCGCCCTCCTGTCTGTCACCAACTCACTTAAGTGTGCCCGAGCTGCCTCTCTCCTCTGTCCTAATTCTCCTCGACCTCTGCTGCCTTTGACACTGTTGATCACTCTATTCTACTATCATCTCTTGCTGACCTGGGGATCTCTGGCACTGCTCTGGCCTGGTTCTCCTCCTACCTCTCCAACCGCACTTACCAGGTAACCTGGCGTGGAGCAACCTCCACACCTCACCCTCTCTTAACTGGAGTCCCCCAAGGGTCAGTCTTGGGTCCTCTCCTGTTCTCTCTCTACACCCGCTCCCTGGGCCCCTCATCGCATCCTATGGTTTCTCATACCATTTCTATGCTGATGATGCTCAGATTTTCCTCTCCTTCCCACCTCTGACTCCACCATCTCCTCCCGTATCTCTACCTGTCTGTCTGCTATTTCCTCCTGGATGCACTCGCATCACCTCAAACTCAACCTCTCTAAATCTGACCTCCTTTTCTTTCCCTCCTCCTCCCCCTCCTCTGATCTCTATCTCTGTTCCTCTGGAATCTACCACACTCTCTCCCTCTTCCTCAGCTAAGAACCTTGGAGTCACCCTGGACCCCTGCCTCTTTTATTCCCAGCACATCTCCACTCTGGCACGCACTTGCCGATTCTTCCTGAGCAACATCCGAAGAATCCGACCCTTCCTCACCAACTATGCTACCCAGCTCCTGGTCCAGGCCCTGGTACTCTCCCGCCTAGACTACTGCAACTCCCTCCTGGCTGGCCTCCCTGCGTCCGCCACCCGTCCGCTCCAGCTCATCCAGAACTCTGCTGCCCGCCTGGTGTTCTCTCTGCCTCGCCCGCCCACGCTACTCCACTACTCCGCTCGCTCCACTGGCTCCCGATCACCGCTCGCATCCAGTTCAAGACTCTTGTACTAGCCTACAGATGCCTTGACCAGACTGCACCCAGCTACCTCCAGACCCTCATCTCCTACACACCCCACTCGACCTCTCCGCTCCGCCTGCACTAGAAGACTAGCTCTACCTCCGCCACGCTCCCTGTCTCCAGAGCCGCTCCTTCTCCACCCTTGCTCCGCAGTGGTGGAATGACCTTTCTACAGATGTCAGGACTGCCCAGTCCCTGACCACATTCAGCGCCTCCTTAAGACTCACCTCTTCAAACAGCACCTGTAGAACTCTCTGTTTGTATCCTGGGACACTATCACCCTTCATTTAAATGTGCTTTATTTTGCTCTTATCCGCCCCCTATTTTACTGCATTTAATCCTGTACTTCAGAATACTGTAATCTGCCAAGTGTTTAACCTGTAGTACTTTGTATTTAATCACATCCTGATGTAACTATCACTATTTAATCATATCCTGATGTAACTATCACTATTATCTGCTGTATTATTGAATTGTGGTTTGTCACACTTGAACAAAAGTTATTGTATTTCTTGCTCTTATTGTATTACTTGTATTGTAACACTTGAAATGTATTTGCTTACGATTGTAAGTCGCCCTGGATAAGGGCGTCTGCTAAGAAATAAATAATAATAATAATAATAATACTGTGTATAAAAATAAATACAGAATAAAATACTATAATATACCTTTAGAAATACTAAAAGAAACTTTGGTCATTTTTTTGTATTTCTATATTTACCAGTATTAAGTGTTTTCTAGTTTTAAGTTTATGAACAAGAGGAGGCCATGGGTCTTAAAGGATCCATATCACTCAGCATCAACAACATGCATGACGAGATAACCCATTCCATCCCCTCGCCTCTCTATCCACTTCATTTCCAACTGTGTCCTCTGGTCCTGGTTTGTGTTGCGCCTAAAATATTGGTTAGGGTTAACTTTGTCAACCTCAAGATTTTAATGACTAAAATCATGTTCTGCCCCCCCCCCCCAATTATTATTTGTTCTGGGTTAAATAGATTTGGTTTCTTTTATGGACTGTAATATACTACAATTAATCTTTTTTTTTTTTTTTTTTTAATTGGAAATGTACAGTTTTTTATAGCCTAGTCTACCTTTAATCAGACCAGGAGTTATTGTGGAGAGCCTGGGGGGATTGACATAAGTCCATACATTTATTTTACTGCATGTGTGATGCAGATCCATTCTTTGTCTGCTTTGGTACTCACAAGAAGATGTTCAGAAATCACTTAAGGCACAATATTCAGAATACTGTCTAAAGCAGGAATACAGTAACCTCAAGGAGCCATGTGATACTAGGCTTCATTTCCTTTAAAGGGAAGTAGCGCCTGGATGTACTCAAACAAGGTCAATTCTGTGTTCAGTTTGGAAAGCAAAGCATGTGGCATCTGTGTAGATCCAGGCAATGCTGGACATCTGTGAGTGGGAAGGCCAGTTGCTATGGGGATAGGGTGGTAACATGTATGATGTCAGGAGGCAAGTCCAACCGAGAGGCCATTCGAGTGGGTGTCTAGGTTACTCAGGTCACTTCCTGTTCCCCCCCGAATATCTCACAAATGGTTTTAAACATGAACAGTTGCTGGCTTATAACATGAAAAAACAAGCATCAACTTTTACTTTTGGACACAATAACTGAAAGGATAACAAAATGGCATATTTGAGCTTCCATCTGCAGCTCGATATCCAAATATAGTACTGTTATGTTCAGTATCTATGGGGTTTCAAAACCAATGTGTAATCGCTCAGTGCAGGCCAAAGCAAAGTCTTTTCAGCATTTTTTGTTTTACCGTTTCTTTGAGAATCCTTTGCCTTCTCTGCTCTTTGTTTCTTTAGTGTATAGGTCAGAAGAGTGGGTGGCCTGGCTTTACAGTACTTTACCCTTTTTCTTTTCCCACCCTGCCCTTGAGGTTAAATGGAAACAATGACAAGAGGGTAGTTCCTATACAGTAAATGCACCACTGAATGTAGATGACTAAACAGTATTCATTATTAGTTTACAATGACATTTTAAAGGATACTATGTATTAAGCTTTTGTTATGCTACAGCCAAGCCTGTTGATTTCAGGCCTCCTGCATCTATCTTTGTTTCTAGTTGCTACAAGACTTTACACTGTAGAAAAACCATACTAAAATAAATAATGCATTTATTTTAGTAGCAATACATTAACATACAAATAATTTGCATTGAAACTGTTTGTGGTCTTTGAAACATTCAATACAATGTTCTCTTTTATATTCATCAGCTGTCAAAAGGTAATTGCGTGTGGAGTAGTGGTTAGGGCTCTGTACTCTTGACCGGAGAGTCGTGGGTTCAATCCCAGGTGAGGGACACTGCTGTTGTACCCTTGAGCAAGGTACTTTACCTAGATTGCTCCAGTAAAAACCCAACTGCATAAATGGGTAATTGTATGTAAAAATAATGTGATATCTTGTAACAATTGTAAGTCGCCCTGGATAAGGGTGTCTGCTAAGAAATAAATAATAATAACTGCTTTAATCACTGGACGAGGGCTAGATTCACTGTAAATATCAACAGATGCAAACAGTTTGCTGTAAGCTGATATTGTTGTTTGTATGGGCCCCTGTTTCAGGTACATTAGTTGTCATTATAATGGTATTATCACATGCAACTTTTCGTGTACAATCATAACAACTTTCCATATAGCTCTAGATTTGTTTTGTACCAATAAATTATTAAACTAAATTGCATTTCCAAGAAAAGGTTTAAGTTGAAGGATAATGTTTTTAACCCTGTATATTACAGATTGCATGTTGAAATGTCATACTAAAACACACTAACTAAAGATTTCATTTCAGAGTATTTTTATAAGCCTTTGCTTTAGTCGAGAATTGGAATAGAATACTCCCTCTCCTTAGGGGCCCATCATTCTTACAGTTGATGCTAAAAGTTTTCAGCAATGCTAAATGAAACATAGACGCAGGTACAATTTTTTGTTACACAAAACACTATTTTATTGACTTATTCCTAAGAATTTGTTAAAGAAGTCTTGATCTTTGTACTTGTACTACTAAATCAAAACATTACTTTAAAATCTGCTAGAAATTATGTTAAATCACATGAAAAAAAACACTATGCATTACAAAATAGACACACAGATGGAAAACTTAACATGGTACAATTCCACACGCAGTGACTAAGGGGATGTAATATATTAAGAACAGTTTAAACTTACTGAGAATGAATATCTTAAGTGATCAAACTAAATGATAATTCATCTTTCTATATTAATGATCAATTTCATATAAGTGGCAAATGCTTCTAACAAACCTAAACTCTGCTTTCCATTGAGTATATTTAAGCAACTGAAAGCAATGAGCTATGTGGTGCCAATGGGAGCAGGCTTGTCATGCTGCATAGTCTGCAGTATATGTATTTGCATGCTTCATTAATATGACCCACTAAGTTTAGATAAACAATGGTTTTGAAAAAAAACTGTGTTTTCAGAGTTGGAAGTAACTAGCACCATTGCTAATTTGCACCTGGTTGACGGACAAACCAAATTGTATTGATTATCTCTCTTCCAAAATTCCCAGGTTAGTTTAACAAATAAAACAGCCATCTGTCATTCCGAAACTATTAGCCATTAAGACAGTTTTGCTGGATGTCATAAATATAGTCATTCAAAAATCACCAGCTCTCTTTTACCAGTTAAATAATACATTACAAGTCCTCTGCTATTAATCCTAATTATATATATATATAATCCGTGGTTTGTTGCCCCTTTAAATGAGACCCAGACACAGGAATTGGAGGTTTTGAAGCACTGACATGCTATTTTTAATACTACAACATAAAAATAAACAAACAAAAACATAGCTTGTTTTGAGCACTAACTAAACACCAACAGAAACCTCAAGTAATAACCGGACAGGTAAGCTGTTTGCCGGTTAAAACAAAACACACAGTTTTACAAAAATGACAATCACAAAAAGGTTTCACACAGTACCTTTCAGAACTACGACACACAGTCGGGCTCTTCACACAGCAGCCTCGAGCAGCCTGCTTGCTTCCTTTATATACCTAATTTATAAAGGCCAGGTGTAGGTGATAATTAACAAATAAATTCTAATGAAACCACTAAACAAATACATGTTTCTGACAGGTAGGCTATTAACCCCCTCCCTACCTTGTTACTATATATATATATATAGATGATACGACGGGGATCTAAAGGACACAGTTCGTGTGGGAGAAGTTAGACAACAAGCAGTGGAAGGGTTGAAGAGCATAGACAGCAGCGCTTTACCAGGCAAACTAAAACTCTGGTGTTTTCAGTTTGGTCTACTGCCGAAGTTGCTGTGGCCACTGACTGTGTACGAGGTGTATTTGACAACAGTAGAGAAGCTGGAAGCTTTAATCAGTTCATACATCAGGAAATGGTTGGGAGTTCCACGCTGCCTCAGCAGAGTGGGACTTTATGGTAAAGGAATACTGCAGCTACCAGTCTCTGCTCTAACTGAGGTGTTTAAGTGCTCCAAGGTCCAACTGGAAATGGCATTAGTAGAGTCACGTGACAAATGCGTAAGGGAGGCAGCACCTGTGTTGAAAACTGGAAGAAAGTGGGCGGCAAAGAAAGCTGTGGAGGATGCAAAGGATGCCCTTCGAATTGGTGATATCATAGGGCAAGTTCAGCATGGAAGAGGGGGTCTTGGTCTCAGTTCAGCTCCTCCTACATGGCACAAGGCAGCCCCAGCTCAACGGAGGAAGCTAGTAGTCAACGAGGTGCAAAAGCAGGAGGAGAGGATGATGTGCGTAAAGGCTGTTTCCCAGGCCAAGCAGGGAGAATGGATGAGATGGGAGAGTGTGGAACAACGCAAGATTGGCTGGCAAGACCTATGGTCAATGGAACAGAGCAGGATCAGTTTCCTCATCAGGTCAACATATGATGTTCTCCCATCACCACAGAACCTAAACCTCTGGGTAGGAGAGGATCCCTCATGTCCTTTGTGTTCATCACCTGCAACATTAAGGCACATTTTGACAGGATGTAAGGTGGCTCTTAGCCAAGGACGGTTTACTTGGCACCATGACCAGGTGCTGCGATGTTTGGCCTTAGCATTGGAAGACAAGCATAACATGACCAATAAGTTGCCACCAGTTCCATCAAAACATTACACACAAAAGACAACATTCCTCCGCCCAGGAGAGCAACCACCAAGAAAAGGTGTTAAAACCAATCCTCGCCCAGGACAACTGGAAGCTGCTAGAGACTGGAAAATGCTGGCAGATGTTGGTCAACGGCTTATTTTTCCACCTGAGATTGCCACCACTAACCTTCGACCAGATATTGTCTTGTAGTCTGGATCAGCACACCTTGTTCAACTGGTAGAGTTAACAGTGCCATGGGAGGATGCTGTAGGTGAGGCGTATGAGAGGAAGAAACTGCGGTATGCTCAACTAGCTGCTGAAGCGGAACAGCGAGGATGGAGAGTCCAGGTTTACCCAGTGGAGGTGGGTTGTCGAGGATTTGTGGCACACTCTACAACCCGGTTACTGAGAGACATCGGATTCAGTGGCCAAGAGTTGTGTTGCACAGTGAAGAACTTATCTGAAGCAGCAGAGAGGAGCAGCAACTGGCTGTGGTTGAGATGGAAAGATTCTCATTGGGGATCTCAAGCACAATAGAAAGAAAGAAATGCTGATGTACTTGGTAAGTAAGCTGGGCTGAGTTGAGTGGGGGACAGGGGGGGTGATGCTGGGATGCCAGAATCACCGTCGAGCCCTCTTGAGGTGTCGTGGGCTAGTCGGCGAAACACAGAGGATGGAAGGTGCGCACTTGAAGACCCCAGAAATGTACTCTACTTCGCTCAATCCAGATGCACTGGGGAGACCACACTGTGGTTGATCCCCAGAGCCAGCATCGCAGCCGTTGTGTGTGCTGATGCGCCAGGGAGGCAAATAAGCTGATCCCTGGAGCCAGCATTACACTTCAGCCATCAACACCAGACAGAATGATATCTACATCATCGTAAAAAGAGAACAGGATATTTCAGGTACTTAAAAAGGTAGAAAAATTGATTACAAATGTTTGTAATCAATTGTTTTGTAATCAATTATTCTACCTTTTTAAGTACCTGAAACATTAGGTTACTTACTGTAACCCTGGTTCCCTGAAAGAGAAGACGACCACCAACATTAAGTATGGGCTATTCCCTGCCCTAGAGGTAGGTAATACTGAGCTCTCTATATCAGAGCTGCCGAAGGCCCCTTCCTGTGATGACGCACTCGGTCCCGCCTACCGAGGGTACAAAACCGTCACTCACCGGAAGATCTCCCTCTTTTTTCGCAGAACCCGTGAGGGCGACCGGAGCGACCTCATGGTTGGTGGTCGTCTTCTCTTTCAGGGGACCAGGGTTACGGTAAGTAACCTAACGTTCCCTTTCAAGTCGAAGACGACCACCAACATTAAGTATGGGATAATGTATATCAGAGCCGTCGCAAGGGAGAAGGAACGGCAACATATGAGGGACGCACAAGCGCTGTCTAACCCAGAGGTTAGCGGTGTGAACTTACACCCTCAAGGACCCTTGTGCCCACAGATGGCACAGCAGGATCTACCACATTAATGTGGTAGAATCTGGTGAAAGTATGCGGCGTAGCCCAGCTAGCCGCAGTACAAATCTCAGACATCGAAGTGCCCCTAAAAAGGGCCCACGATGTAGCCAACCCTCTAGTCGGATGCGCAGCTACTCTACCAGGTGGGGGTAACCCAGCACCATCATATGCAGTCGACACCGTGTCTGCAATCCAGTGTGACAGACGCTGCTTAGAGAGGGGCTGTCCCAAGGTCCGTGTACCATAACAAACAAAAAGCTGATTCGATTTACGCAAAGCTTTCGTCTTAAGTACATAATACCTCAATGCCCGCACTGGGCAGAGGAAGTTTAGTTTCTCATCCTCCTGTGAAGTAAACGGAGGCGGGTGAAAAGACTCCAGTTCCACAGATTGGTTAACATGAAAAGCTGTGATCACCTTGGGGAGGAAAGCGGGGTTGGTGCGCAGCGAAACTCTGCTTCCATCCTCCCACACACGCATGCAGGAGCTGTGCACAGACAGCGCCTGCAGCTCACTGATCCGCTTAGCAGAGGTGATAGCTAAAAGGAAGGCTATCTTCATAGACAGGTACTTCAGCTCTATGGAGTCTAAAGGCTCAAACGGGGCCTTTGTAAGAGCCTCCAGTACAATGTTAACGCTCCACTCAGGAAGAACAGTCCTCCTAGGAGGATGTAATCTCCGTGCGCCTTTAAGAAAGCGCGTAGCCAAAAAATGCGCACCCGGAGACCCAGAATCTACGGGGGCATGACAAGCAGATATAACTGCCAGATACACTTTCAGCGTGGAAGGAGACCTTTCAGCGTGGAAGGAGACCTTCCAGCGTCAAACAGTTCCTGCAGGAACTGCAATATAACTGGCATCGGGCAAGTAACGGGGTCATGGCTCCTAGCCAGACACCAGGCTTGAAAACACTTCCACTTGTAGGTATAAACTGACCTAGTGGAGTCTGCCCTAGCATTCTGCATAGTGCTCACAACCGCGTCCGACAGCCCCAGGGCTAGCCAGCGGTCCCTTTCAGGGGCCAGACCCACAACTGGAACCTGCCCGGATCCGGGTGCCAAAGGGAGCCCTGTGCCTGAGTGAGGAGATCCAGGCGAAGCGGGATCTCCCAAGGCTGGCTGTCCAGCAGCTGGCACAGGGTCGCAAACCATATCCTCCTGGGCCACCTGGGGGCCACTTGAAGAACTGACGCTTTCTCTGACCGGACTTTCTCCAGGAAAGCCGGGAGCAACGGTATAGTAGGAAAAGCATACAAAAACGCTTTGGGCCAAACGTGCGCTAGGGCGTCTACGCCTAGTGGACCGCCTGAGCGATGGAGGGTGTACCACAGGGGGCAATGTGTCGTCTCTGCTGAAGCGAACAGATCGACCTGCGCCTTCCCGAACCGTTCCCAAATGCGCTCCACCGTCTGGGGGTGGAGACGCCACTCTGACGGATGCGGACCTCTCCTGGAGAGGAGATCCGCTGCCAAGTTCACTACTCCCGGAATGTGCGTCGCCCGCAGGGACAGCAGGTTGACTTGGGCCCATACTAATAGCCTGAAGGCTATGCGATGTAACCCCGGAGACCGAAGGCCTCCCTGGTGGTCGATATACGCCTCTACTGTTGTGCTGTCTGTTCGGATCAGGACATGTGCACCGCTCAGCACTGGAAGAAAGTGCTGGAGAGCCAGGAACACCGCCCGCAATTTTCAGCTTTGCCCAACACCTGGTCGTCTAATGGTTAGACGGAGACCTGGAGAGGCCTACAAGCCACAGTGTCTCGCACCCACTGTGAAATGTGGTGGAGGATCGGTGATGATCTGGGGGTGCTTCAGCAAGGCTGGAATCAGGCAGCTTTGGCATGAATCAAGCCAAGTACAAGGTTGTCCTGGAAGAAAACTTGCTTCCTTCTGCTCTGACAATGTTCCCCAACTCTGAGGATTGGTTTTTCCAGCAGGACAATGCTCCATGCCACACAGCCAGGTCAATCAAGGTGTGGATGGAGGACCACCAGATCAAGACCCTGTCATGGCCAGCCCAATCTCAGACCTGAACCCCATTGAAAACCTCTGGAATGTGATCAAGAGGAAGATGGATGGTCACAAGCCATCAAACAAAGCCGAGCTGCTTGAATTTTTTGCGCCAGGAGTGGCATAAAGTCACCCAACATCAATGTGAAAGACTGGTGGAGAGCATGCCAAGACGCATGAAAGCTGTGCTTGAAAATCAGGGTTATTCCACCAAATATTGATTTCTGAACTCTTCCTAAGTTAAAACATTAGTATTGTGTTGTTTAAAAATGAATATGAACTTATTTTCTTTTTGCATTATTCGAGGTCTGACAACACTGCATCTTTTTTTGTTATTTTGACCATTTGTCATTTTCTGCAAATAAATGCTCTAAATGACAATATTTTTATTTGGAATTTGGGAGAAATGTTGTCAGTAGTTTATAGAATAAAAAACAAAAATGTTCATTTTACCCAAACACATACCTATAAATAGTAAAACCAGAGAAACTGATAATTTTGCAGTGGTCTCTTAATTTTTTCCAGAGCTGTATATATATATATATATAGTATATATATATATATATATATATATATATATATATATATATATATATATATATATATATATATATATATATATATATATATATATATATATAATTTGTATTATAATATCATTAGATTTCTCATTTGTTGATAATATGGATCCTTTCAGACAATTACAGGAGTCACATTGTACAGTACTTAAATACTGTGTGTAAAAATAAAATAAAATACTATAATATACCTTTAGAAATACTAAAAGAAACTTTGGTAATTTTTTTGTATTTCTATATTTACCAGTATTGAGTGTTTTCTAGTTTTAAGTTTATGAACAAACGGCCCACCTATGTTCCCAGTAGCTGATTAATCTCAAAAGTGTGTCAAGTTGGGTCTTAAAAGATCCAAATAACTCAGCGCCTCGTCATAGTACGGAATCGGTTATAACACGGTAGGGTCGTGGCTCCCATTGGCTCCATAATGCCATTACAGTAGCCCTTTTATACTTGTTATAAGGTGGAACACAAATAGCACTGTCTTGTAACTATGGCTCCCCACTATAACGTTATAAAGGGGGAGCACTGTATACAGAGGGGTGTTAAAACTTTACGATTACATATAATTAAACATATTGGAAATATGTGCATATATTACATATAAGTATATACTGTATATGGAAATATATATACGTTTTATGAAGCACTACAACATTAATGTTTACAAGACTACATGTGTACAACAATTACGTGCATATGGAAAATATTTAATAAACAACTGACAAGCTAATCTTTGACTGGTTTAGAAACAATTCAAAATGTTAAGATCTTGGAAATTGTTTCAAAACAGAAAATCACACTGTTTTCATCCACACGTCTGTCCCAGTATATACTTGCTCTTAAGTGTCTCTTTTTGATTCATTAACAAACACAATGAAGAGTTTAAATGGGTTTTCACATGCAGGGTAATGGAGCTATGCGTTATGCATTCTAGAATAGATCTGAAATTTACGCTTATTTTTTGCAACACTGTATCCTGCAAACGTTGATCATTGACTGGCAGCATAGCCATGCATTTAGATAATGATCTGGAAAAACTGAAACCAGACACCCTGCACAAAGCCAACCGTAAAATATGTGTAAAGATCCTGTCACATTACAGGGAATGAGAGGGTGTAACAGGGGTCTCGCTACAGGTGATGATAGCAGACGTGGTTTGTATGACTTAAATGGATAATTGCAAAGCATATGACATGGTTTATTTAGATTTCCAGAAAGCGTTTGACAAAGTCCAATATAAAAGATTAATTCTAAAACTGAACGCAGTAGGGATTCAAGGAAATGCATGCACATGGATTAGGGAGTGGTTAACATGTAGAAAACAGAAAGTACTGGTTAGGGGAGAAACCTCAAAATGGAGCGAGGTAACCGGTGGTGTACCGCAGGGATCAGAATTAGGTCCTCTGCTATTCCTCATCTACATTAATGATTTAGATTCTGGTATAGTAAGCAAACTTGTTAAAGTTGCAGATGACACAAAAATAGGAGGAGTGGCAAACACTGTTGCAGCAGCAAAGGTCATTCAAAATGATCTAGACAGCATTCAAAACTGGGCAGACACATGGCAAATGACATTTAATAGAGAAAAGTGTAAGGTACTGCACACAGGCAATAAAAATGTGCATTATAAAAATCATATGGGAGATACTGAAATTGAAGAAGGAATCTATGAAAAAGCTAGGAGTTTATGTTGACTCAGAAATGTCTTCATCTAGACAATGTGGGGAAGGTATAAAAAAGGCCAACAAGATCGGATATATTGTGAGAAGTGTTGAATTTAAATCAAGGGAAGTAATGTTAAAACTTTACAATGCATTACTAAGACCTCACCTAGAATATTGTGTTCAGTTCTGGTCACCTCGTTACAAAAAGGATATTGCTACTCTAGAAAGAGTGCAAAGAAGAGCGACCAGAATTATCCCAGGTTTAAAAGGCATGTCGTATGCAGACATGCTAAAATAATTGAATCTATTCAGTCTTGAACAAAGAAGACTACGTGGTGATCTGATTCAAGCATTCAAAATCCTAAAAGGTATAGACAATGTCGACCCAGGGGACTTTTTTCACCTGAAAAAAGAAACAAGGACCAGGGGTCACAAATGGAGATTAGATAAAGGGGCATTCAGAACAGAAAAGAGGAGGCACTTTTTTACACAAAGAATTGTGAGGGTCTGGAACCAACTCCCCAGTAATGTTGTTGAAGCTGACACCCTGGGATCCTTCAAGAAGCTGCTTGATGAGATTCTGGGATCAATAAGCTACTAACAACCAAACGAGCAAGATGGGCCGAATGGCCTCCTCTCGTTTGTAAACTTTCTTATGTTCTTATGTTCTAATTCTCTGGATGACGTGCATGCGTGCTCGCTGCTTGATTGACAGGAGATGGAGACAGAAGGCTGGGATTGACACACCCCGCAGGCGTGCAGGTTTATTTACACACACACAGGATGCTACCAGCAATGGTATCTCACATGGGACATACAGCAGTGTA